>JARK01000026.1:105244-118824 GCA_000688135.1 Ancylostoma ceylanicum
TTATTTATTTATTTATTTATTTATTTATTTATTTATTTATTTATTTATTTATTTATTTATTTATTTATTTATTACACAACAAGCTGTGCCATATATCAAAAGCTGTAATCAGAGTGGAAATAACAGACATGAGCATAAGAAAATCATATTAAAATCATAGAAAGCTCCCAACAACCCGCGACTAACGGATCATAATCTCGATGTTAGTTCTTCAACAACCAAACTTGAAGAGTGAGAACCCCTCTTAAGAGATGTGCATTGGAGAAAATTTCCACCAATTGTGGTATTTGCAAAGTTACTTTTGCTGTAGTATCTGGTAGGTAAAACACTTACGAAGGCGAATTCGAAGGGCAAAGAAGGTTCAGCATATTCAACAATTCGTACGCGTTATAGCACACTTCGTTTGTTCGTTAGAGGAACAAGACCTTCAGGGTAATCACGATCCGAGAACGCAATTGGTGATGTACCATTCTGGGGTGGTCGCGGAGGCGACTCTTTGATCTAATTACAAACCTCAGGCGAAACTCAGATGGATGCTCTCCGGCTCTTAACTTCTAACAAGAAAACGAGTTGGCAAAACTAACAAGAGTGGTGAGTATAGACTAGAGCAGCGTTCCTGTCATAAGAGTAATACTCGATGGAGAATTATTTGCGTCGTAGGGGAAATGATCCAAGTGGAATTGAACAAATAGATTTCAAAGAAGAATAAGTAGTAATCGCTTACAGTAGTTTCGTATCGCAATGCACATCCTACTCAAAGAAGATTCAAACTCTCCGACCAGTGTGGTAATGTTTGAAGATATGCTGATATAGATGACTGGATAGAAACGAACAACAACGTTGCGTAATTAAAATCGAAGCATTACGGAAAAGTTGGTTAAATCGGTAGGGAATGAGGTGCAGAATTGAAGAAGCGATCGGCTAAACTGAGAAGAACCTGAAGCTAAACATCTTTAATTTTAAGAGAATCTATAACATTGATTTCGGACAATCTCCTGCGGAAAACTGCAGTGTTTTTTGCCGAGGTGATAGAGTTAGGTAAAGCGTTCAACCATAAACCTGTACGCGCGAAGAATGAATTGAAAAACGCTGTAGAAATTCGATTCGATGTTTCGCGAAACTGAATGTTGGACATACCTCTGCGACCACGAGAAGGTCTAAATATCCAGTACTTGCTCGCTCTAAGTTTTGTTTCCAGTCGGATGATACGAAAAAAAAAAACACCAAGTCATTTACAGCCCTCCTGTACTTTAAACTTCCAAGATTGAGAATTTTTAATCGATCTGTATAAGAAAGGTAGCGCTCTGGGATACAAAAGATTGGGATAGCATCTTTAGAAAATGATCTTTGTAGAAATTCGCCGAACTTTTTCCATCTTGTGGATCTGCTTGCGAAGGTATGGATTCCAAAGTGGTGAACAATATTCCATATGTGGGAGTACATACATTTTATCCAACCAAACGAGGGTGTTGGAATCTTTGCACTGAACATTTCTTAGGAGGAGAAAAACAGATCCTAGGGCCTTTTTCGCAACAGCGTCGATCTGCGCATCGAAGCTTAAACTCTTGTCTATAAGAACGCCTAGGTCTTTCATGCACTCAACCTTTTTGGGCATAACGTTGTCGAACTTAAACGTTTTCTGTTGACCAGCACAGAGATGCATGGTTATTGTTTTTGAGAGATTTATTGGCAACTTCCAATCCTTAGACCATTTCATCATCCTATCAACAGCTGCACACATAACTTCAAAAGCATACTTTCTCCTACCTGATTCATATGCAAAATAAATTTTTATGTTGTCGGGAAACACCCTTTTGTTCAGACCGATGCACGATCTTAAGAATTCAGGGAGGTAAGCTGTGTAGGCGAGGAAAAGAAGTGGGGAAAAAACCCCACCTTGGGATATACCTCTAGGGCAAGCGTGGCGATCGGAATAGCTGTACCCCACTCTAACTGTCATGTGCCGTTCTCTCAGGAAAGAGTCAATCCAGAAGAGCAACTGTCCCCGTATCCAATATCCAAATTACTCGAGCTTGTAGAGAAGTTTGCTGTGATTTACCTTGTCGAATAATTTTGAGAAATCGAGATAAATTATATCCACTTCCTTCCCCTCAGCGAAAGCACCAAACCAATCGAAGATGCATTCAGAAACAAGTGTTGCAGTAGGAACACTCGACAAAAAGCCATGCTGTTCTGCAGGAAGAACACGACGTGACACCAACCAGTGTTGAAGTTTGTCCTTAATTATGCTTTCAATAATTTTACTCGGCGTTGGTGTTATACTAATCGGTCGGAAGTTGGACAAATCTGTCATATTTTGCTTCTCCGGGATGACAGTAACGAGGCTTCCTTCCAAATCTGAGGGACTTCACCAAAAAGAAGTGAAGCATTAAATATTAATGAAAGCGGATAGCAGAGTACCGAAGCGCACGGAAAACTACTTGGGGAATTCTGTCGTAGGTAACAGATGTGGAGGGCTTGAGTTTTCTTAATAAAGTAAAGATCTGCATTGGATGGATGACAATTTCCGGGCAGCACTCTATTCCGCGTTGGGTTCTGCAAGAATGATCGATAGGGCATTCAATAGTAGTTTGCGAAGTTTTAGAGAATACGTTAGCGAAGAATTCACGTAAGGCTTTTGCATTGGTATTGTCACTCCAGAGTTGATTTGCGGCATCATCAATCAGAACTGGTAACCTAGGAGTAGCTTCAAGTTTTTTGTGTAGATAGCCGTAGAATTTTTTCGGGTTGTGCTTCAACAAACATCGTTCACGATTTGCATGAAATCTCCTGATATGGTATTCAATATCTGAGCAGATCTTCTTGTACAAAGGCTGCATCGAGTTTCTTCTGGGTGATAAGATTATGCGAGACTTTTGCTCAAGCAAATTTCTTATATGACGAGGGTGTTTGGTGAAATGAGGTCCTTCAAATCGAAACGGAACATATTTTGCCATCCTGCTATGGGGCAATTTATACTGAATGCGACTTTCAGACGCACGCATCCATTTGCGGAGGATTTTCTATGAAGACCGGTCATCGCGGCATGAAATTCTCAGTGAAAAGAACGCGCGGCCGTCGCGAGGCCATAAACCCGTGCGATTGAGCCGCGACTGCGATGCGAGTGGCCCATATTCTTCATCAAACAGTCGCACGCGCGTCAGTCGCACGCATCCAGTATAAATTGCGCTTATATAGCACAATGCAGAATCGGTAGTATAAGTCAGAGACTAAAGAGTAGTGGTTGAAAATTCCAACCCAATTACTGCCAACAAGTGAACTTTTCAGTTCCTCAGAGTCAGCTCTAGTTAAGTCGGGCACCGGAAAGCTCGCTCTTCCACTACACTCAAGGTCTACTTCAAATCTTACGATGTTGTGATTGGAGCTGCCAAAGGGAGGAAGAATTTCAACATCGATAAAATTGAACGACGATAGTGATAAATCAAGTATAGCAGAACCCCTGGTGGGGTTTTTCACGTTTTGTATGATGTTGCTGCTTGAAAACGTGGATTTGAAAAGCTTCAAATTTCCGCTGACTGAATCGCCTACATCAAAGTGAAAATCTATCTCGACATTGAAATAGCCTAGTACAAAGGTTTGAGAGTNNNNGGGGGGGGGGGGTGGTATCAGAGCTGAGCCGAAGCCCATCTATGGTAAGTGAGACGAGACAGAGAACTTTGTCGAAATATCCAAAACTGGTAAGGCGTGAGGAAAATAAGCACAGAAATGTACTCCACAATTTTTCGTTTTCTCCTACTCTTGAGAGGAATTTTCAGGAAAATTCGGACGAGCTCTGCCGTGGTGCGACATGTTCGGTAATCAGTAGCACTTGCTGAGTTCGAAAATATATGAATATTTGTCACAGGTCCTCGGAGTAGCTCACTGTTGGTGTGGGAAAATCCGCAAAATTAGGTGCACGGCTGGGTTGGGTCCGCGTCTCACCCTGCCACGCGCCAGATATCCATTATTTCTCGAATACGCGGTTGTCTGGTATTAGGAGGAGGTTCCCTCTATCGAACCATATGAAACACACCTATGGTCGATTACTGCCTCTACCTGCCAAAGAGCAGAACATCGGGTTTTTTAGAACTTTTTGGGATTAATCAGCTTTCAGTGGAGCTTCCTTTTCAAAATGCGCGGCTGTTTCTGTACTCAGCTCGCAATTCTGCGTCGATCCATGTACGGCTCGGGGTACCGTTTCGTTTCGGAAGTTCTGCCGACCGGTCGTGGAGTATCTCATAACGGGCGTACTACATGGCCAGGCGAGATAGTGCGATGCGGGCAGAGACGCAGAGCCGCCCGCGAAGCACGCCCGTTATGAGATACTCCACGGCCGGTCGGCAGGGCTTCCGACGCAGAACGGTGCCCCGAGCCGTATATGGATCGACGCAGAATTGCGAGCTGAGTACGGAGACAACCGCGAATTTTGAAAAGGATTTCATTAAAAGCTGATAAATCTCAAAAAAGTTCTAGAATACCCGATGTTTGGGCTATTTGGCTGGCTCAAATTAGCATCATCTGCATACGATTAGATAGAGCAACCCTTGTTCTCATACGAGATGAGCGCGCATCTTGGGAAAAATCAAAATTTGGCGCGCGGCGGCCTGCGCCGCGCAACCAACACCTGTTTTCCTGGAAATTCCGTCCCTCATTTCTAGACTTGGCAGATGTGGAACCTGGCACCTCTGTATATCTATCGACGCAGAATTGCGAGTTGAGTACGAAGATAAGGCCCCCCATGGTTATCACTGAGCGATTCTTATTGGGCAACCGGTAATAAATGAGTGATGTTTAAATAAGTGCGGTTAACCAGAGGTATTCCAAATAAGGCAGGAGAGACCTTATAAATGCGGTTAAATACGAGCTAGATATAAACGTATTATATTTAGAAACACGCGGGCACTACGGTTATATGCACAACCCTAACCCCAATGCAGGGAGCACTAGAAGATAGAACGGAGCCGAGGACCTGGACGGGGTCACGACTTACCTACGATAACCTAACGGCCTAAAGCTAAGAGGGTTCCTCGAGGCGAGAAACTGTGTGACACTAGGGCCCGAGTACCGCTGAGTTAAGAAACTCCCTCGTAGGAACGGAATCTAACCTAACCCAGAGAACGCGCACCTACTAGGTTGAAGAGTTCCAAAACCTGCAGCCGTATCCAGTACCTTTGGCAATGGGAGGGAAAAACATAGCGGGTATATATCCATTCCTTTTCGTTTTTGACGACTCTGCTATCCAATATAACTCACCCATCCACGTGCTCATTTCTTGGCGCTAGTGCGGTGTCTCGGCGAGGGTCAACACAAAACAGAAGGAGCAGATCATGGACCGTTATCATGTGGAAATCGACCGGATAAAGTTAACCTGCAGTGAAACGAGTGGATTTGCATATCTAAGGATATGTTTTTATTGGATAGCAGGTTTTCGAAACCATTATAACCTATCCGCTAGAGCGTGTTTATCCGACCTGATAAAGTATATTGGATACGGGCTCTGTACTTAGGGATATAGCATGCTTCACAGCGACGCTGTCGCTGCGACCGTTCACCGCAGAAAAATTTCGTGCAACTGATCCTACACCAACACGCTATCTAACGCAAATAGCATGAGAAGACATGAAAACTTGTAACACTTCGTTATCATCCTTTTCATGTTCGCAGCGAACGGTCGCAGCGACAGCGTCGCTCTGAAGCATGCCATATCCCTTAGGCTTATCCGGAGAAATCCGGTTATCTTCCACGGTTGTCGCTTGAGGAGTGGAATATGCCACTAGGAGAACGTTACCTAAACGTTCTTACTAGGCATTGTCTCATCCTTTTCTACTTATCCTACACTGCAGCTCCATTTCTTTTGAAACGTCCGCTCGCAACAGTGACGATGAGTCAGCTGGGTCTCGAAATGAGATAGACTGGGTTAGTGTTGATGCGCACGCCGCTTGTATATGTAACGGTCACGTGATGCCATATGCGGCAGACGTGGACTGGTCCTTGGGGCATGCCATCTCTGAGAGTCTCCCGCGCCTTTATCTAAATCATGGGGAACCACGAGGAGAAACTTATCATTGTAGAAATTTAGGAGAGGGCAGACACAGAGGGGAAGCACACAACTCAGGCACTTTTAGAGGACTGCGCACCCATCCTTATCTTGGAATACCAGCCGCGCACCCCTTATTATTATAGCGGACTAGCCGCGCACCACTTATTATCTTAGCGGACCAGCCGCGCTACCTAATTTGTGGGCGAAGCAGCTGTGAGAAGCAATATCATTCTCAGAATATCCCCAGACTTCGCCGGCGGTCGTAGCGATCGCCACGACCGCCGGCTGTAGTGGCGATCGCCACGATCGCCAGCGGTCGCCACATGGATAAAGTGAATGATTAAACCCCAGACGAAAGATGGATGGTAACCAAAGGGGCGTGGCAATCGATAGGCATCCTTCCCATTATCGCCATCACTCACATTGCCACTTCATTGTGGGTCGATACGTATCATTTCCACGACCCTTATCTCTTCTATCGCTGGTTCATTTCGATTCATTTCGAACTGGCGATCGCCACGATCGCCGGCGAAGTCTGGGGATGCTCTTAGAGACATACTCTTCCCATGCAGCATGATTAACTACAACTATCATTAAAAATTTGGATGTCATAACTCCGTTTTGGAGCCGCATGCGTCTCTCAACTTGTCCTAAGTTGGAGGCGCAACCCTCCCGGCTTGACGTCTTGTGTGCAAACCGTGCGGCAGCGGGGGATGAAGATTATAGCTCGCGCTGTTGTATACGATCAAGCATGCGATTTCGTCAACTTCACCCACCTAATGGCAACTATCAAGATTTCCCGTTGACGCACTGTAGTGGCCTCCATGAGGTTTGTAGAGCACCAAGAGGTGTGTTATCTAAAGAAGGCGAATGGTGTGTTGACCGTGGAACGATAATCACCAAGCGAATGCTGCTGATAACTAATTCGGAACCCTTGAAACAAGTTGGAAGTAATAAGCCTGAGAAAACCACTTGCGAACAAACTTTCTAGTTACAAAAGCTTGCAAACTATCATGGCGTAAATACCACTCTGGAGGAACGGTTGCCATCATCTTGCATTTCACCAAAAAGTGGTAGAACAACTATTTTACCAGCTTTTCCAAAAACAACTGTTTTACTTGCTTTGTCCATCATTTTCAGCGCAATCGTCCTGATGCTCTCATGCGTGGATCTCTATTGCACCGCCATAGGAGTCCATGTAGGGATGGGATTCATGGAAGTTAGACTGTGCAAACCAGCTGTGGTTACCGTGACTAGTTGTCCTATTGATTATGTAGGGTTCGGAGACGCAGGACACAAAAGTCGGTGTGATAACTTGGTCTCTCCTGGTTTTGCGTTCACGAGCCTTAGCTGCATCGGCTGGGGCATCAGTGGCGATTGGGTAACTCATTGAATTATTACGGAGATGGGCGAGTGGTTAGATCACGCCAGGGAGTTTCGGTTTGCATTTTTGGGTCTTGGGCTTTCAACTTTGTTTGAAGTATTAGTAGTAATGATTGAAACACATCAGATATGGGTATTACTACACGAACTATGGAACAGCTCCACTATCTAAGTCGTACTTCCATGTCAGATAGTCTTGAATCAATCTTTTGCAACACGGTCACATTTCAACGCGGAACACAAAATCGAATCATAGGAGGAAAACTTTTCATTGGGGATTGCGATACATAATTACCTATTGACAAAGTTTCGGTTCAAATCTTCGCTGCTCTTGGACATCAGCATGATCCACAGATGTGGACTCGGGTCCCTCCCTAACTCTTTGGAAGTTTGCGCTTCAAAAACTTAAAAAAAAGTTGGTCACCCGGGGTTCAATAAAGCATTTAAAAAAATTCCTGGTTGGTATGTTGTGAAAAGATTCGGACATCTTAAAAGGCGGCAGGATTGTTTGTGGGAGCTTCGCGGAAAGGAGATGATTAAGAGTTGATTCTCAACACTACCATCTTTTAGGAAGAGTCTGTTTTCCTCGAATGAATAAACTTTTCTTGCATCACTTCATAGGGTTGGCAAATGGACTTAGTTAGTTCAAAATCTAAATGAAATTTTGGAATGAAACAATGAAGTCCCTTAATCTCTTACATCGAATTGCACGCAGAACTAGTAGGCAATTTATTCAGAACCGCCAACGTTTCAGGTATATCATCTTTTTTCGAGCCTCGTGATAGATTGATGCATCGAGCATTGATGGTGAGTTGTGCCGGGTAACCGCTTGCTCGTCATCATTACCTCATCATCAGGCTTCGAAAAAGAAGATAACATCGGAAAACTGGCCGTTTTAACTGAACCGTCCAATTATTTATCACGTGCGCTGTTCAACACAAAGCAATACGGAATTCAAGTCATGCCAAGATTCATCGACAGCCGATCCTCGAAACAAAAAGGGCTGAATCGAAGAAAAAACAAAGGAGGCAGATTTATCAGCGACCGAGTGAGAATAGTGAGAATCTTACTGAAAGCTCGGCATTATAAGTCAAATTAGATGATCTTTCCTCTTTGGATTTAGAAACTGAAAATGAATACGTCAGACGCATTTGACTTGGAGAAAGTCAAGATGGCCGTCACGCGATTCTGCTTCGTCCACGTCGTGTTCACTGATCTTTGAAGGTTCCCCCAGTACATACGTACACGCATCTAGAAATCTACCCAGATATATAGAGTTGACCATTGGAAAGAAGCATTTGCTCTTCGATGATACAAACTATACTTTGGACCGAATAACGTATTCGAATGAAAAATTCGAATAAACACTCGAATTTGAATATTTCGAAATTCGACTATTCGAAAAAAGTCTACTTTCGAATTTATTCGAAATTCGAATATTCGAAATGAATCTACTTTCGAATTTATTCGAAAATCGATTCGCCTTTCTTTCGAATAATCCAATAACCAGCCTGATCGTCCGGCTAACGCCGGACTCCCAGGCTTCTTTTCTTGCTCGCTTCGCTCGCGTTGCCAGTATGTGACATNCTGCAGGCAGGTCCAGGACGGGCCGGCGGAGGTTATAGGCTACTTTACGCCGGGAACTATTGATTGATTTATCGATTATATCGACTTCATTGATTTTTCGCTACTTTTGCCCAGGGACTGGCGAAGATATGCCCACTAGGGTTCCTCAATGCGCTGAACACGAATATGACTTCCGTTTTGGGTGATGGTATCGATTTATCGATCTTATCGATTCTTTTCACTTTCGCTCGGGGGCGGGTGAAGACATGTCTACTGGGGTTCTCCAATGTGCTGAGCAAGAATATGACGACTCTCTTGAGGAAGTTATTAATTAATTGGTTTTACCGACTTTTCTCACTTCCGAGGGTGTGATCATCGAAATGATGACCACTTCAAATCGAGGTACATATTTGTATGCTGATTATCCGCATAAGCGTGAAAAGCCCGGGGTAGTAAAACTCCCGAGCGAAGCCGTGTATTCCGTCTAGTGTTTGTATATTTGTATATTATGTATTTGTATGTTCCGAATAGAAATCGCGGAGAGTGAACCGATTCGGACCAAATTTTGCATGCAGGTCCACGATGGGCCGGCGGAGGGTATGAGCTACTTTACGCCGGGAACTATTGATTGGTTTATCGATTTATTGATTTTATCGAATTTTCCAATTTCGCTCGGGGGCGGGCGAGGGCATGTCTACTGCGGTTCTCCAATGTGCTGAGCAAGAATATGACGACTCTCCTCACGAAGTTATCAATTAACTGATTTTATCGACTTTTCTCACTTTCAAGGGGTGACCACCGGAATGATGATTACTTCAAATCGATACCTTCGTGGAATTAGTCATGTTTCTGACTCAAACCAAAACAAGTGCCATCTGACAGAAGAATCTTTCACTAACCGAAATTTCATAGATGGGTTCTCTAGTTCATTTCTTTCTGGAATTAGAGATTTTTCAGTTAGAATCTGTTCAGTAGTTATGTAGGGAGTACCACACGGATTTCCGCAACGTTCACCCTCGTCCTCGTCATTATCTCTGACAGAAAGAATCTCTGACATTAAAATGACAAATTAGGCACATTTGAACTGCTAGGAAATTCGAAGGGCTCTCGTGTAGTGCCCAGTTTATGATTTTATGATGAAAAACTTTTAAAAATTGAAACTTATGTTAATTAAAAAATTGTTTGCGCATAAGCGTCAAGTGGGCTTGGTCCGTCGGAAATTCCCGCATATATGTTTTGCGTGGAGCACATGTCTGCCTGATGCAAATGTCGACATATTCCTGATCTGATAGGCTGTATTTGATAAGCGTACCGTGCCGCTATCAGCTCGCTTCCCACTCACCTTTAAGATATAGAAAGACAACGAACGAATCATCTGATAGGTCGCTTGAGTTGCTATTGAGTTGAATCGGTGTGTCCATACATATCGTGCTATTCAACTGAATTCAGCTGCTGCGGCATTATTAAGTATGGCGTGCCATAACTCGTGGCGCACCCTGTATAATCAGGAGCACCGCCGGGCATGAAATTAGATATCGGGGAGGGAGATAGATGTGGTAGATGTAGGTATCTACAGAGGCAGCTGCTAGATTAACCTCATCTAAGCCGGATAATGACAGTAGGAAAAATTTCACGAAATTGGTCAGGTGGGAAACAATGAAGTGTTCAATTTATAAGCAGATTCCACTTAGAAGTTCAGTATTGTGAGACTTTGTAAAGAATGGCAATTCACAAATTCATGCTAATTAATGAAAATTTTCTAAGAAAACTAGAGGCGAAATCGATTAGTATTAGAGTATCCCCGGAATTCGCCGGCGGTCGTAGCGATCGCCACGACCGCCGGCGGTCGCCACATGGATAAAGTGAATGATTAAACCCCAGACGAAAGAAGGATGATAACCAAAGGGGCGTGGCAATCGATAGGCATCCTTCCCATTATCGCCATCACTCACATCGCCACTTCATTGTGGGCACATCCTCGAGAGTACCGGCGATGAGCTCCGTTTGGCAGCGTTCCAGGCGATCCACGTGGCAATCGATACGTATCATTTCCACGACCCTTATCTCTTCTATCGCTGGTTCATTTCGATTCATTTCGAACTGGCGATCGCCACGATCGCCGGCGAAGTCTGGGGATGCTCTTAGAGACATACTCTTCCCATGCAGCATGATTAACTACAACTATCATTAAAAATTTGGATGTCATAACTCCGTTTTGGAGCCGCATGCGTCTCTCAACTTGTCCTAAGTTGGAGGCGCAACCCTCCCGGCTTGACGTCTTGTGTGCAAACCGTGCGGCAGCGGGGGATGAAGATTATAGCTCGCGCTGTTGTATACGATCAAGCATGCGATTTCGTCAACTTCACCCACCTAATGGCAACTATCAAGATTTCCCGTTGACGCACTGTAGTGGCCTCCATGAGGTTTGTAGAGCACCAAGAGGTGTGTTATCTAAAGAAGGCGAATGGTGTGTTGACCGTGGAACGATAATCACCAAGCGAATGCTGCTGATAACTAATTCGGAACCCTTGAAACAAGTTGGAAGTAATAAGCCTGAGAAAACCACTTGCGAACAAACTTTCTAGTTACAAAAGCTTGCAAACTATCATGGCGTAAATACCACTCTGGAGGAACGGTTGCCATCATCTTGCATTTCACCAAAAAGTGGTAGAACAACTATTTTACCAGCTTTTCCAAAAACAACTGTTTTACTTGCTTTGTCCATCATTTTCAGCGCAATCGTCCTGATGCTCTCATGCGTGGATCTCTATTGCACCGCCATAGGAGTCCATGTAGGGATGGGATTCATGGAAGTTAGACTGTGCAAACCAGCTGTGGTTACCGTGACTAGTTGTCCTATTGATTATGTAGGGTTCGGAGACGCAGGACACAAAAGTCGGTGTGATAACTTGGTCTCTCCTGGTTTTGCGTTCACGAGCCTTAGCTGCATCGGCTGGGGCATCAGTGGCGATTGGGTAACTCATTGAATTATTACGGAGATGGGCGAGTGGTTAGATCACGCCAGGGAGTTTCGGTTTGCATTTTTGGGTCTTGGGCTTTCAACTTTGTTTGAAGTATTAGTAGTAATGATTGAAACACATCAGATATGGGTATTACTACACGAACTATGGAACAGCTCCACTATCTAAGTCGTACTTCCATGTCAGATAGTCTTGAATCAATCTTTTGCAACACGGTCACATTTCAACGCGGAACACAAAATCGAATCATAGGAGGAAAACTTTTCATTGGGGATTGCGATACATAATTACCTATTGACAAAGTTTCGGTTCAAATCTTCGCTGCTCTTGGACATCAGCATGATCCACAGATGTGGACTCGGGTCCCTCCCTAACTCTTTGGAAGTTTGCGCTTCAAAAACTTAAAAAAAAGTTGGTCACCCGGGGTTCAATAAAGCATTTAAAAAAATTCCTGGTTGGTATGTTGTGAAAAGATTCGGACATCTTAAAAGGCGGCAGGATTGTTTGTGGGAGCTTCGCGGAAAGGAGATGATTAAGAGTTGATTCTCAACACTACCATCTTTTAGGAAGAGTCTGTTTTCCTCGAATGAATAAACTTTTCTTGCATCACTTCATAGGGTTGGCAAATGGACTTAGTTAGTTCAAAATCTAAATGAAATTTTGGAATGAAACAATGAAGTCCCTTAATCTCTTACATCGAATTGCACGCAGAACTAGTAGGCAATTTATTCAGAACCGCCAACGTTTCAGGTATATCATCTTTTTTCGAGCCTCGTGATAGATTGATGCATCGAGCATTGATGGTGAGTTGTGCCGGGTAACCGCTTGCTCGTCATCATTACCTCATCATCAGGCTTCGAAAAAGAAGATAACATCGGAAAACTGGCCGTTTTAACTGAACCGTCCAATTATTTATCACGTGCGCTGTTCAACACAAAGCAATACGGAATTCAAGTCATGCCAAGATTCATCGACAGCCGATCCTCGAAACAAAAAGGGCTGAATCGAAGAAAAAACAAAGGAGGCAGATTTATCAGCGACCGAGTGAGAATAGTGAGAATCTTACTGAAAGCTCGGCATTATAAGTCAAATTAGATGATCTTTCCTCTTTGGATTTAGAAACTGAAAATGAATACGTCAGACGCATTTGACTTGGAGAAAGTCAAGATGGCCGTCACGCGATTCTGCTTCGTCCACGTCGTGTTCACTGATCTTTGAAGGTTCCCCCAGTACATACGTACACGCATCTAGAAATCTACCCAGATATATAGAGTTGACCATTGGAAAGAAGCATTTGCTCTTCGATGATACAAACTATACTTTGGACCGAATAACGTATTCGAATGAAAAATTCGAATAAACACTCGAATTTGAATATTTCGAAATTCGACTATTCGAAAAAAGTCTACTTTCGAATTTATTCGAAATTCGAATATTCGAAATGAATCTACTTTCGAATTTATTCGAAAATCGATTCGCCTTTCTTTCGAATAATCCAATAACCAGCCTGATCGTCCGGCTAACGCCGGACTCCCAGGCTTCTTTTCTTGCTCGCTTCGCTCGCGTTGCCAGTATGTGACATCATCCTCACACCACGCCGATCATTCTAC
>JARK01000026.1:120475-134180 GCA_000688135.1 Ancylostoma ceylanicum
CTCTTATCGCACCGTTGGACCCATCTCGATTCATCTCTCCTGCCTCCTGCCCTTCTGTTTCCTCCGCCTGTCTCTGAAACATACCCACCCGCGTCTTATCTCGCATATGGTCTGATAAACAGGGAACAGTAAACACCAAGCCTAATTCATTTTCACTGTGATGTCAACAACTGATGGTATTCCAAGCAACTAAAAGTGGTAGGAAACACCTGTCAATCCAGGTAAGAATGAAAATTTGCACACTTTCTAGGCATAACTTTTGACGCTGAACATCGTGGTGTAATTAGATTTTTTCGGCAGGTGCTCGTTCTCTTGCACACACACACACACACACATAAAATGCCAATTAATATTAACTATGATTTCGAATATTGTAATTTCCTATATAAGCCTCGAGAACGACTTATGAAGTGAAAAGCTGCCTTTGAGGTCACTGTCATCGTATGGTCAAGCAAGAGACACATGGAGACCATCTTGATGAGACCCTGCCTTTAAAATTTGGTGCCATATTGCAGCTAGAATCTCTAGGGCACTGATTCAGCCGGTACATTTCTTCGCATCTTGAGATTTGAGAATGAAGTCAAACTTGAAGTCAAACATATTTGCAGAGCGTGTGTCATAGTAGAAGAAATCTTCACCACCGTAACTTCAAATTCTGAGGTCATCGGAAACCCCCCGATTTCCGAAATAGTCAAACTGCTCAAGTAATCGGATGAAAACGAAAATTTCAAATTTATTCGATTATTCGAAGTTTGAAAAACCGAATAAATTCGAAAATTCGAAGTAAACGGCGAATCGAATACATTCGAAATTCGAAAATTCGGAATAGGTGGCAAATCGAATATATTCGGAATCCGATTATTCGAAAAAATTAAAAATCGAATAAATTCGAAATTCGAAAATTCGAAATAAGCGGCGAATCGAATATATTCGAAATCTGATTATTCGATAAAAGTGAAAAATCGAATAAATTCAAGATTCGATTATTCGAAAAAAATCTTCGAATATTCCAAAGTATAATACAAACACTATTAGAAATGCCTGGCTTCTTGAGGCACGGATTACTGTCAACTCTCTGTAGCACTCTCGTGGTAGTCGTTGTTCCTAAACCTTCTTTTAATGTCCCGGAAGTGTTTACGAGACCGGCATTATTTAGCCGAAAAAACCATTCCAGCACCGAATCTAGCAATTTTTCTTGTTTCCATTTCCTGATTAGAGATCCCTTGTTTGAGATGCACAAGATAACCATCTGCACCGAATATCCTGCCAGAAGAAAAGTGAAGACTATAGGGTGCGGCAAAAGTCTTTGGACAAGCATATTCGCTCTTCGAGGCATGAGGAGGAAAAAAATTGGAAAACTCGGTGGTCGTGTATTAGCAGTTCACTTACTAACATAATTTACATTTTCGATTCCAAAATTTCCTCCACTGGTCCGACCCTGGCTTGTCAAAAAGTAGATGAGACGGTGACCCGGCGCGCACACTGATGAACTGACCATAGCCTGCAGAATCTAGAAGCCATTTCGGAATCTAGATGTAGGTCCTCGATAAGCGAGTATTTGTCTCCACCATTGCAATAGAGAAGAATACTGACTTTAAGGGATTATTTCGTCATTCTATGAACCCAAAATTATCATCCGTCCATTAAGGAAGAGCAAGTCAACAAATCCAAAACAGAAAACAGAGGTAAAATTGCTCTTAAACAAGCGAAAACAGCTGTTGTGGTGTTTGCATGCGAAAATCTTGACAGGAGCGATGCTAGCAGTGAACTCAGAAGTGCTTTACCGATTTCCCAAATATCCCTACCGATTTTCCGAATTTCCCGGAGATTTTTCTGGATTCCATAGGAGGCTTCTAATACCCCTTACGAGAGTTTGGAATCTTCTTCCACATAGATGGAGAAGTGGTGGAGCGAAGCATCTGCACTACCTGCGCGCCAGAGCCCACTTCCCACCCGGACTTTCCGAAGTCTGTGTACATACGAGAGCATGAAACCTCCGGAGCAAAAATAATTTTCATGCACATAACTAGGTCATGAAGAAGAAATGACCACTGCTTCTCCCAAGTTCCTCGTTCGTGGATTCATAACGGGCATATATGCTTGTCCAAAGACTTTTGCCGCACCCTGTATCTTCTCAAATACAGCTAGCAAAAGCTTCAAATGAGTAGGAAAGCAGACCGAGTGCTTGTCGTAACGATCGTAAGCAGTTGTGAATATGCTTTTTAGATTACAGTTATTAGTGTTCAACACCAGAAAATCGCAACCATTGTGTAGTGTTTTTTTTCTCAGTTGATGAGGTGGAATTTCCATAAAACTATCACGATCACGTTGATTGGTCGCACATGAAAGAGATAACGATGGGCCGATTTTAATGAGCTCTACGGAATTTTGTTCGCCACTTTTCAAAGAATGATCAACAATACTGAATGAGTCCTATGCTTATCTCAACTGAGGGTGGTATGGTAAGCAAAGGAATGTCGTGGTGGTGATTTACCACCAGTAATGTATGTGTGTACTAGACGGCATTGCTGCCTGCGCTCAATGTTTTACTATCCTTGTAATTTCACACTCACGATAACAAGCGCTACAGCCAATAAGTTTATTCAAAATAGCCATGCTGATGCTCGTTGATCAGCAACCAAACTGCTACAAACGTATGACCATTTTGAGTAGCAGGCAGTGTAATAGAAGGTATGTGTTGAAAAAAAAAAACTAAATATTGCTACTACCAGCCACTGCGGCGGCGGAAAATAGTGATTCCATTCCGCGGCGCTGGTACTCAGAACCCCAAGAACAACTTGCTGACAAGCATTTGACGGGCGAGTTTCTGGCCGCATTTAAAACTTGCTCAGCTGGCACTTTCCTTTCGCCTTTCCTTGTTGGCAACCTGTCCGCAGCTGGGCGCTTGTTGACAATTTGCATTTGCCTTTAATGACGATCAAGTTAATAGCATATTTTTTTCAATCATACCACGATAGAAAGTGTCCAGGTGTTCTCATTGGCTGACAACCAACGCGCTGGATGTCGGCGAATCCACGATATTCACACTATCATATTGAGCTTTTCCATGAGAAATGTGTGAATCATAAAGTGACGGAAAATGAAACCTTTCCAAACTGACGTGGATTTCTACAATTCTTTTTTTCACTGGCACCGGTAAAGGCTAACTGTCACCGGGAGTTCTTTGATTGTTTCAAATAGTCACAAATAGAGGAAATGGGAAAAAATAAAGGTCTTAAGTCTTATATAATAACGCTCGTGCTGTAAGATACAATACTGTCGGTAATCTTTGGAAAAAAGACGAAAAAGACGCAAAGGCGCGTCTTTTGCGTCTTTTTGCTATAACTCAGTTCAGTGCAGAGATAGCTGCTTACACGTATATATTTTTGGAATCAGCGCATCGAGGTCTATAAGAAGGCGTTGTGCAGGTTCTTGAACGCATTCAGCACTGGTAAAATACTTCAAAAGCAGCTACATGAGCTGGCAAGCACACATTTCGTCTTAGCCAGACATTATCTTTGAAATGTCCAAGGAACGGCAGTCTTGAGTCATTGTCATTTTTCGGCTCTTTTTAATGTTTGTCATCGGCGCAGTGGCCGCCATTCAGCAACGTTCCAGAGGCTGTATACATAGAGCCTTGGAGAAGAAAGCTGACGCAGAGGGACCAACGCCATAGTGTAGCGTGGAGGCGGGGCGACTGCCGTGGTAGGGTCCGGTGGTCCGGGGGGTGCGGGTCCCGCCACGAAAATTCGAAAACCGTTTCACCCACTCAGTAACCAGCCTTTTAGTGGAAAGCTAGAGCGATGCTTTTTCACTATCGCATTCAGGGTCGAATTTTCTATCGAAATATCCAGTTGTAGCCATCCAAGGGGAGGGAGGTGTGGGTCCCGCCACGAAAATTTCAAAAAAAAAAACGAGAAAAATCTCCACAGAAATGAATCCACCACAAATGTCTTGCTCTTGTTGAACTTCAAGCAATTAAGTTCACTGTTCATAATGCATAGTGTCACTCATTCCAAGTTCATTTCTTCGTGCTTGTGCCGCCCCACTCATCTAGCTGGTCCTACAACACTTCCACTGGTAATGTTATTCCGCGTTTATATTTTGCAGTGCTTCCACGTTCAAACAGTATCGAGTGCTTTCTGGTCCCTATTGAACACAAGGAGGAAATGCTGTTTTTCCTCGAATTGGGGTTATTCTTCTTAAGCCCAGAATTGAAGTAATTCAATAGTTCTGTGAAAACGCATGATGATACTATTGTAGAGGAAGGAGAGAGTTTTCAGAAGGTATAGAACATGTTAGGGAAAAATGGTAACAGGGCGGAGAAAACCGAAACTGACAAATGCGCAAGGACTTATGTTAACACCTAGTAAATAAAATACCCCTACCGATACGAGCTACCCGCGTCCTCAGCCGACGCAACCGTCAACCACTCCGCTACATGCATACAGAAATACGTGCATAAGGTACATGCATACGGTGCATGCATACCGTACATTACATTACAGTGCACGTACGGTATATAGATGCATGTATAAATATATGTATGTGCAGAGATTTTGTCCGAGTTTTTGTATTTTGCTCGGTTTTTTAAAAAATTTTGTGGCGGGACCAACACTCCCGTGAATGATCCAAACCAGACATTTCGACTAAGAATTTGATGCTGAATCCGATAGCTGAACTACCCTTGTCATGCTCTGTCACACCCGATGATGTCCCGCCCTACTTCTTCCGCTAAGTTGCAATTGCGACCGCTTATCCATTGGAGCACATTTTCAACTTTAGCTTCGTAAATGGCGATGTGCCAATGCGCTGGAAGCATGCGTTTGTCAACCCCATCCCCAAGAAGGCGCCTCACTGTCTAGTGTCTAATTACCGACCTATTAGCATCACCTCCATTTTTGCTCGAGTTTTTGAAAAACTTTTGGAACCCACTATTGTTAAATATGTTGAATCCAACTCTATTCTTCCTGACGATCAATTCGGATTCCAGTACGTCTACGGAAGCACTGATGTTGTCTGCATTGGAAGACTGCACAAAAGCTCTCGATCAGGGTGGTAATATTGACGTCATTTACTTCGATTTTGCTAAAGCCTTTAACCGGGTGGCATTTAATGAGCTTATCTCCAAACTTGTGAATATTGGGCTCCACCCCAGGATAGTTAATTGGATAAAGAACTTCATAACTGGTAGGTCTTTCCAAGTTAGAGTCAACGAGTCTTTTTCTCAGTCTCACCCCGTGACGAGTGGAGTACCACAGGGTGGAGTCCTATCCCCCATACTGTTCATTATAGTATACACTTCACAGATCCCTGGTTTGGTCAGTCGCTATGGAGTTTCTCGTAAAATGTTCGCAGATGATATAAAAATATACAAAAACATTTCGAGTAATGATGATCGTGTCGCTCTTCAGTCAGTGCAATTTTAAAGTGGTTTGTAGAGTGGAAACTACTCCTGTCGAGTCCTAAAACTAAGTTATTCCACCTTGAGAAGAAGAAGAGAAGAAAACGCTTACTTCGTTGTGATGTACAGCTAAGTAGTACAAATACTATTTGTGATTTGGATTTCACCTTGAATACGAACCTCACATTTGGTGACCATTGCCGCATTATAGCTAGAAAAGCAGACCATGTCGTTCACAATATATTCAGATCCTTATCTACCAAGTCTCCGGCACATCTTTGGGTCGCCTATAAATCTTATGTACGACCCAGTCTCGAGTAGGGCGCAACGGTGTTCAGCCCAAAATCTAGGCGTTCTCTATCAAGACTTGAGGCGGTCCAGAATAGTTTTACTAGGAAGCTTTGGATGCGGTTGCATGGGTATGATTATGCCAACACACCTCCTGCTTTTATTCGTAATTGCACGTTTAGCATTCCCACTCTCGAACATGCCCCGACTTCAGTGATCCAGTTATCTCGAATATATATATACAGTCCGGTAGCATACACAGGGCCCATGATCTGACATTGTCCGCAATTACGTCCGCTTGATTTCTAAGCCTACTTCATTAGGTTTTGATGTGAATTTGGTGTCATTCCTTCTATTTTGGCGTGCTGCATCTGTGTACGGTGGCGGACGGCTGGGCGCTTGGGGCAGATGACTTGAAGCAGGGTAAAGCACGGGTATGATAATCCAAACCGCCCCTACGTATTTTGGGGCGAAGAAAAGAGTAGGCAAAAGGGGGGTACGTATGATGATTGGGAGAATTTCCATTGAGACCCCCACCCCTCCCCTTCGCGGAAGAGTGACACATACGGTGCCGGCCAATATTATATAGCCTTTTGAACTTTCCTCCATAATCTCTGTTAAAGCAAAGCTCGGTTTAACGTAGAGCCTTAAAGTTCAAATTTTTAACATCAGTGAATTTGAGTCTCTACGACTATCACAAAAAATTTGAACTTCAAGGCTTCATGTAAGCCAATATCTACGTTAGTAAAGTTATGGAGGTTTATGGAGGTAAGTTGAAAAGGCTATATAATTTTGGCCGGTACTGTACACCTCCATTGTGCAGTAGTTCCGAATATCATCCACATTATCGCAAAGATGAACGACCGTAATTGCTGAAAGACCTCATAATATTTTTGTCGCTCTCCAATATCTTTTGGAACTTTAATCTCTTGACACTTCCACCCGAACAGCACATTAAACTGTGAAACCCTGAACTAAACACCAACACTTCCCTCATTCTTTAGGTTTTATGCTTTCATAAGTTTTTCATAGGCTTGACTACGCCTTTTCGAACCCTTCTTAGTGTCCGCCTCGCTTTCATGAACAGGAGAAGTTCGCTTGCGCACGAAGAGAGACGATTATGGCGTTATAAGCCCACGGTATACCACTCGCAGTGTGCCATATCGCGCTCCAATGCGATGCGGTGCGGCGAAATCCGCGCCGCGTCACGTTACGGTAGCGTCCACCACAGGCTAGGTGCGGAGGAGGTGCGTGTATCGCACCCGTATCGCACCTGCCCTGTGGTGGACTCTACAGTATTCGAGAGCGGCCGAGAAATGCACCTGAAGCGTAGAAGCCGCGGGAGGGAGCAGAGAAAAAAATAGTGTGGCCTGCAAGAGAGTATATAGAAAATCAATAAAGCCGTTGACTGTGGGTGCCCCATGACCGTGACGTCACAGATAGTGAGGTCAAATATGTTCAATCACGTCTGAGACTGTCGGAACAAGTCCAACCATCGAACCACCTCATCCATCGTTTTCCTTTCATGTTTAGGCACTCCAGATCGAATTTTTTTTTTGCCCGGATGCTGCCTTTAACTGTATGTCGAGCACCGATGTTGCTGCCAGCATAACGTCTCAGCATAACGTTCCATCACTTCTTCACCTCAAAATCGAAAGAATTTCTAACACGAGAACTACTGCGGTGTACAAAGGAAAACGGAGTACATTTAATTTCTTTTGATTGTTGTATTGTGGGGATGCCTCACGAGTGGCTAGGAGCAAATGGGGGGTACGTATTTGCGAACGCTAGATCGCACCGCATGCTTTACCCTGACTTGAAGTGTTGACGGCGGTTGGCTGGCTCACGGTCTTCGTCGCTTGAATCCTGGTGCGACAGACTGGCATTCGGCACACAGCAGCACATTGTGCGGTTGCTCACACCTTGCGCACTGCACGCCGCGTTGCTTTGTGGCGGCCACTGCGCCGATGACAGGCATTAAAGAAAGCCGAAAAATGACAGGGACTCAAGACTGCCGTTTCTTGGAAATTTGAAAGATAATGTCTGGCTAAGACGGAATGTGTGGTTGCCAGCTCATGTAGCTGCTTTTGAAGTATTTTACCAGTGCATTTTCACGTGCAGCAGTGCACACCTTGAGTTTTTGTCGGTTCCAAACTAGAGAATGAGGGCACAGGTACCTGCCAGCTTTCGTGGTCTGAAACAGCAAAAAGTTCTCTAAAAGAAGAAGAAATCCCATGTTTGTAGCTTTTCCGTTTGGGACACTATGACCCCCCAATTATGGTACCATACGATGTGACGGAGTTGAAAGTGTGATTTAGTGCACAGTTTTCCACCCAAGATGGAAACCTGCAGTAATAGTCAAAGGTGCAGCTTATATTGGAAAAAGCTTCCTCTAATTTTAGAGAGCAAGAGCCCTCCATCCTCAACCGCTTTGTAGTTATAAGACGCTGATTTAGCAAGGTCATGAAAATTTCAAAGCTGATCAAATGAAACAAAAGTGATAGGACTTTGTTCTACCGTGGTGAACAGACCATTACGACAACATTTTATAGGGATTTGCACAAAAAAGGGGTGCTTTGCAGCGTCTTTTTTCCTTTCCATTGAAATTTAGAGCGCTAATGCCTTGAAGGGATTGCGTTGAAGAACCTGCACAACGTGTTCTTATAGACCTCGATGCGCTGATTCCAAAAATATATACACGTAAGCAGCTATCTCTGCATTGAACTGAGTTACAGCAAAAAGACGCAAAAGACGCGCCTTTGCATCTTTTTCTTTTTTCCAAAGATTACCGACGGCATTGTACATACGGAGTCGATGGATGTCGTCGGTTCAAATATCCAGACATGAAGGACATTCTAAACCTGACCCACACGTACCGAAATGTCAAATGCAGTTTAAATATGAAAGGTTTACACGACAACACATTTGGCGAAGCTTATATGGAGACCCGTTTTACATGGAGATCCGTTTTGGCGGATCAAATTGTTGGAGTATTCAACTTCTTCATTAACGGAGCGGGTTCAGACTTTTTTATGTTATTTGAAAAGCATGTCACTGGAAGGAGTTTTCGTAGTTCAAAAATCACCGTTGACTGACAACTAGGTGAACAAAACCTTAGAGTTTCTTGAAGCAGGTTTTATTTGTTCCCTTTCAAATCTCTTTCTATTTTTTCGTGCTCATCAGTTATTCTTTTCCAAAATTTTATTGTTCTAGCAGGCGTCTTCCAATCATACACACAACAAGCAATGCATATTACTGGAGATTTTACCCCATTGATTGGAAATAACCGTCATACAACAAGCAAAGTAGATTAGTATATGTTTCAGGTTGTTAATGAGATGAATCAATAAAGTATTGTAGATGGCTAGCGCCCTTTCAGGACGCTAGGAAGTGGGATGGGACAGCCTCTTGAGGTTTTTGAAGAAGCTTTGACTAAATAAATATTTAGAAAATCAACAAAATAGCAAAACTCATCATTAACTGAGCTCGAATACAAAATCCTGCTCATAATTCTGTACCAATCTTGCCGGCATGCTTACGTTGGCTTTCCAGTCCCTTTCAGATGCTAGCCTTGCTTAACAAGTTTTCATCACATACCATCAGGTAAGGATACTTTCCGATGCATCAATATTTAAACCCTTTTTTTGTTCTAACACTTCTTACATACATGCGTACAAACGCGCCAATGGCAGTTACTCCCAGCTCTGAGCGGGAACATCCTCCAAGGAATTTAGCAACTGTGAACTACTTACTGTAAGCAGCACACCGCGGATAGTAGCACGGAATCACTCAAATTGAGATTGCCGTAGGGATACTGTAGATGATAAGGGTTCGATTAAGCATCTCAGAGGAAGTAGATGTTGCTGACTGCTACGGCCAAAGAGGACCCGTAGCTTGGCATTTTTCTCACTACTGGTCGGACCCGACCTCCATCACCGAACTTGTGTCCTACTGTTTTTCTCATTACTGGAACAAAGTAGACTTTCCTCATTACTGGAACAAGGTAGACCCTTATACCATTGCTGGACTCGTATCCTGGCGTTTTCACGGAGAGATCCACGTTAATGACACCGTGGAGGGCGCGGACGAACGCGCCGCTGCCGCCGAGGCCACGGTGGGGGGCGCGGACGAACGCGCCGCTGACCACTACGTGGCATCGTCGGGTGTGAATGAGTTGCACGGGTGTTATACTGCTCCGTATATTTTACAGCTTGGAAGTTCTATAATCACTCTCACCAGTTAGCTGCGAGACTGCCAGCGGAAGACGCGGGTCCCGCCGCGAACTGTATTCGTCAACCAGCCATTAAAGACGATGACGAAACCACTATCGAGTCCATGTCGGAGTGTCATAGGTTGAGGGTCCCAGCACGAAAGCGTGTCTGAGGCCCTAAAAGTCGGCCAGCCGTCTCACAATTTGCTCATCAGGGCTACCATTGTCTATGAGTGCCGCCGCGTCATGACACCCCTATGCCTGCTGTTTTTGGGGTTACGGCGCTTTATTGAAGAGATATCGATCAGCCTCATTCAGATCGTTACCGTCAACCCTCATTTCCGCAGAAACTCTGTACTGACATAGAGTTTTTCCTCCCCTACTGCATTGAAAATCGCACGATTCATCTTGGTGTGAGTTACAAGCATGACATTGTTATAAGGCCGTCTTTGTGATGTTTGGGCTGGGAATGCATAAGTTCGCGGTCCACATCTAGAGAACCTATGTAGACACAAACATCTTTCCGTACCCATCAGGAGTGAGCGGATTATTCGTATCCGGTTTTCCGTTCAGCCGTTATCCGGGTGTTCTTTCTTATCCGTTATCCGCACCGCTATGCGGGCGTTTGGCACCGGATAACGGTCCGGTGCCGAACGCCCGGATAACGGTGCGGATAACGGTCCGGATAAGGCAAAATGGGCAGACTCAACGGCGCGCGATATTCTACAGAGGCGGGGAAGTCATCCACAGAACACTGTGTGCAGTTCTCAGTTGGGTGTGAATGTTTTCTTTCTAAACAAATTCTATAAGCTTCGATCCTATGATATCTGTATCTTTTAATTCAGCGAGTTTAATGTCTAGATTATGAGTGTGAGTCCAGTGTGAGTTCAAAGATTCCGATTGGAAACTTTTGCCGAGGAAAAACGTCCTCGGTAAGAACTTCTTTCTACCTCATAATATCTTTATTTCAATTTCGTGAATTTCTTCGAAATCTCGTGTTGATTTGGCTTACCGTTCAGGAAATGGAAGATTGTATGTCGAGGAAATCTAGAAAAATCTAAAAACAAGAAAACCTAGATCCTTTCGAGACTTTCGAGTTTTGGATAAGCCAATTCGATTCGGCCTTTCCTGCTCTATAATAAAACACTAGGACATATCACAAACAGCCTGTCTGCTGCCGGTGACTCAGCTGGAAAGCCATGGGGACGCAGATTCTTCCTGCTTATTGAATAGATTATTTGGCTATGAGAGCTTGAATTAACCAGAAACCAGAACAGAGAAAACAGGATGGCTGACGGTTGTCTCCACTGACTTATCAGGGAGATTTAGGAGTTTGCTGCCAATACCTGCAGAGCTTAGCAATTTATCGAATTCCACTATTATCGCATTCGCAATTTTCAGAAGAATCGAAGGCATGTTGATGTTTAAGAATGCCGTTATCTTCAAACTACGCATAAGCTCTTTCTGCATGAATATTTTGCTGCTCGGCACAGCAGGATTTACACAACGTCACAACGTTATGGCTAACAAATCACAAATATCAAGTCAAAACCAAATGAGCGTCCATTCAGACTTCCTGAGTTTACATAGACTCAGAAGAGAATATGAAAACCCAAAGCTTCTGTTGTGCGTGACTTTCTAGTTAAAGAAATAGAAGTGTACAGAGTATTACGATAGGTTTCATATCTTTCATACCATTCGATGCTAGTGTGAGTAGCAGACTAACCCAGCCAAACCATCTTCAAAAATTAGTGAAACAGAATCACAGAAAATCACTGTCATGCGTGTACCGCGGAGAGTCTGCGTTTTGCTTGGATGACAGTGATTTTCCTTGAGTTCATCTGGTTCAAAGGTATAGTGGTGCCGATGCCGCCGCGAAGCGACCTTCTCAAAGATATCAAGAAATTACTTCTTCTCCATCATAATATTTTGCTCCCAGGCTTCTGACTCTTGTGTTCACATTTTCAAACAATTTCCAATCTACAAGTTTGTTGTTTATAATATTCACTAAATAATTCTCCCCAAAAATTATCTGTCTTGTGAGCAAGATATAGTTTTGTTTTGAAAGGTGCAGTTACTATTGTGAGCGGTATAACCTCTTGCACTACCTTTTTCTTTAAACAAAATACGGGTCAAAATTACGTTTCGCTACGACGACTACCAATAAAAGGCGCGTCACTGGATGCTCATCCGTTGTCCGTTATCCGGTATCCGTTATCCGGCCATTGTGGCCTGTCCGTTATCCGCACCGTTGTCCATGTCATGAAAAATCTTGTATCCGCTCCTCCCTGGTGCCCATCCACCGAGCTACATATCTTTCTGGAAGCACGTGTTGCTAACCAAAACCGGCCTCTGCTACTCAAACCGCCAGTTTGCAAGTCGAAATAGGCCAATCTTCAGCTGAGAAATGGGAATTCAGACAGATTATGACTTGACATTATGCACCACTATACCTCTACGCGACCTAAACTGAAGAAAATTATTGTCATCGCATAACGGTGGGATCTGGGTAGCCTTCCCCACCATTTCCCCACCACACCTGATACCTAAAGTTTTAATCTTGAACGGAGAAAAACAAAACTCCTTTGATCTCTCAGCTGCGACAAGTCAACCGACGCCAAAGAGACACTTTCGCACTATCCTTCACGTTGATCGCTCTCAGCTGTTGAATTGAAAGAAACTCACTAATCTAGATTATTTACAGCATTTATTGATTTCTCGCATTGGAAACTCGGGACCACTACTAATCCGCAATGCTCACCATTTGGTGCTTATCTTCAACTAACGAGACAAAATCTTCACTAATCTGCGTAGCTTATAACTAAGTTGGAGATAAGAGAGGATTTTTACCGCACACTGATTGAACATTTGCGGCTTGATAGACAAGACAAGTTCGGAAAGTTTCAATGAGTGCACACATATGATGCATAAAAGAAGGAGGCCACACTGTCATGTATTCGCAACTGCCCCATACCTGCGTGCTTCGATGGCAGAGCTAGCAGCACATTCTTTTCCTCGAATGTCACATGTGAAATTTTCATCCCATATTCAGCAGTACTCATGTACCTTCTCTACTTTTATGTACCGAAGAACTTCCACCAGGCCGTAAGCGTTCAGTAGTGCTAATGAAAGAAAGATTAGTAAGGTTGTCCACAGATTCTATTATATATTGATTTGAGCCACACACGAGGTTGTTATAATAATCAGTTTATTGGCTGACGTTTCGGCGTCGTCGCCTTCGGCAGAGCCTGAAAGAGTCAAGTCAATTTAGGAGGATACTCGGGCAAACGCCTTTTCAATCATGCTTCGAGTTCCAGGCCGTGCGCTGAAACCACTAGTTAACCCACAGTGAACTCGACCGCTAACCTCACACGTCCAACGGTCGGATGGCGTTTGTGTGACGACCGCACACGTCTGGACTTGTCAGTAGAGTGAGGCTTTCTACCAGAAGTCATATCTCATGCTAGATGTTACATGCAGCGAGATATGGAAGCAGTTCACTGGTGATGGTGGGGCACTCTTCTCTACGATTCATTTTGGGATTTTTGCTGTGAATCCAAAACGCTTCGAGAGTTTTGCGGGCAGAGATTTCACTTTCACCGGCAAGGATTGTGACTTGTACTTCAAAATCGACGCCGTTATGGGCCTGTGCTCGATGACGACCTAGAGGGGTGGACAAACGGGAACTTGATTTCCCCTCAAGATGTTCTTTGACTCTAACACAGAGTGGCCGTGCCGTTTCACCAACGTACTCGTCACCACATTCTCTGCACTTGATCACATAGATGACACAGGATCTCATG
>JARK01000026.1:151930-167609 GCA_000688135.1 Ancylostoma ceylanicum
CCCCGCCCCCTCCCCCCGAACCCGGAACTTCCGGGTTGCGGAGAAACGTGCTCCAATGCACGCCCTACGCCAACACGTGACGGCAGCATTTCTACCAGAATATGTGGTAGTCGTGTGTTTGCTTCATTGCTCTTCAACAGTACCTGAGACTCATCCACGAAGGCGCCGGGTCTTCAGGTAGCAGTTAGCTGCTGCTAGTCTGTGATGCTGCCTAGAAGGGGGTGCAATGTACCGTACTATTACCTCACGAGAAGAGTTTCTGGATATCTTTGACGGTGGAAACTCGCACGTAGGGATTACTCGACGTGCTGAACACATGTTTCATATCCGTTCTACACCATGACATCATATTCTGCGTCTACAGCCGGTGCACTATGAACTTTCTCAAAATTTCATGATACACCGCAAAAATGAATAACAATTGTGATGATTCAGTAGACCTTCTTCATCGTTTATTCCGTTTGATAGCAGGGTCCGCCTTATTGGTCCGTTGACGCCACTTAGCCCTGTCGTGCGCTTGGTCCGGATGGATTCCAGCTAGCTTAGGATCGGCGTCGGGTGTGCCAAGCCAGCGCTCTGTGCGACCTTTTGGACGTTCGAGGTCAAAGCCGACTTTGCAGACGGTACGTTCTTTAGCACGGAGAACGTGGCCATACCATCGCAGACGAAGTTTATCTATTATCGTAGTAACGACAAAACGATTTCTTTGTTCCGGTTGCAGAGTCGAGTGAAGCGAATTACTCTAGTCATCCAGCGCAGCACCTTTATATCCATTGTACTGAGGCGACACCAGCGCCGTAAACAACAGTAGGATAGATCTTCGATTTCAGTCGGTCCAGGATATTCTCGTCACAGAGAACTCGTGTCATCAAGCGCCATTTTCTTCACGCGGAATTAACTCGAGATACAATTTCGTGGCAAAGGCTTCCGTAAAATAAGATCCCGTCCAAAGGTACTCGAAGACATCTGTCCGTAGTAAGTCTACGTCAACTGGTGCGGGTCGTCTACACTGGTTGTTAGATACTCTGTCTTCCTGACATAAAGACGGAAGCAGAATCATGCAAGCCGGTGGCTCCAAGCTTTTGTCAGCCGCTTGAGTTCCTGCTCGTCTTCGGAGGCAAGCATGACGTCGTCTGCGCACATTAGTGTCCAAGGAGATCCCATGTTTCAACATCCATCACCGCAATGAAGAGGAGTGGGGAGAGCGCAGCCTTGGTGTACACCAACGAAAATGGGGAAATCCTCCGACGTGCCGGCCTGTCGCCTGCACACGACTTCTTGGACTGCAGTAAACAATCTGAACACATTCGATGAGCTCTTAAAGGCAATGTGTCACCTCGTTTCCCGTGTCGTAGATATTAACAGATCCTTGATTTTCTTGCCACGCTGATTCCAAGAATGTACATAAAATATCAGAAAAGTGACAAAAACCCCGTTTTGGGAGGGTCTAAAGTGCCGCTCACGAACCAACTGGGCGGAGCGATCCGTAGTGTGCTGGCTGCCCTCCACTGCAGCAACGTTGGCCAACGACTCTTGGCGTGTACGATAGATAAGATCAACGGCTTCACACGTCAGTTTGGTCGAGCAAACTGTTACAAGCCCCTTACAAACCCCGTCGCAAAAAACGGGTTCAAAGACCGTTTCATCACATTTTGTGTATATCGCCGGAATCAACGTGTCGAGGAGATTCGCAGTCTGCCAACACCTCAAACACGGAAACGAGGTGAGACACTGCCTTTAACACATTGACGACAATCGGTGTCTTAGAGAGTTGTGCCACGTGGGACCAGGGCGAAATATTCGTTCATTCCTTCAACTGCAGTAATTTCAAATTAAACACTAATAAATTAATATTAAAATCAGTAGTGACGATATTATTGAGTAGAATGATGCAATATAATATTTTATTAATTTTGTTGCCGTTATTATCAGTAATTAATCAACTAATGACTACCAATGAAGTCAATCAATAAATAAAAATACCAATAATATTAATAATTTTTCTATAAATTTCAATGATAGTGGCACTTATTAAAAACATGGAAATATAATACAATTGGACATAAATTTTAAAATATACTTATAATTAAAATATTATCCGTATTTTAATGTGACTATTTATTGATTTTTATCATAGGTGATACAGTATACTTACAGTAGCCCGCGAAATTGGTCATACGGTACAAAATGGTGGTCATTTTCGAATTCTGCGGGTGAAATAACCTACCTATGCAAAGTTTCAGGGAATTCTGATCTCGGAATGTGGGACCCACCGGTGGGTCCCTTGGTCCCTTGTGGTCGCCAAGATGGGACCCACCCGTGGGTCCCATTGTCGTCAATGTGTTAAGGAAGGCATTGCTACCGAATAGCGTACCAGATGACTTCATGGGGCACGTCGTCAAATGCCTTGTCCAAATCGAGAAAGGCAATATGCAGCGGTTTTTGTTCTGGTTGAAGAACCATAGTGTATAGTACAAATTGACGTTATATTGAAATTATTTCCTGAATCTTGCCTCTCCTTTGACTCGGACCCGTAAGCCACGTTACTTTTGGTGCATCTGAAATCCAGAAAAGTATGAATCCCGAGTCGAAGCGCCGCTTCGCGGATGACAGCGATTTCCTGCGAATTTACTTTGAAATTTCTTCTTTCCAAACTTTCTTTCTTTCCAATATTGTAATGGGAGTGTCACAAACATCTTTCACGAGTTTTCATTTGGGTGATTTGTGAAGATTCTTTTTCAGTTGTGGAAATTGCCGCAACTGCCCCAAAACTCCTTATGCTGCAAGGGAATAAGTCGCTTTTTTGGACTACTGGTGCACAACAACGAAGATTCCTGTCTAAAACACCTGGTCCTTTGAGTGTGCCATGATTGGTCTTGCGAAATCACACCATTCACCACCTTCTCTCCTCGTCGTTGTCTTTAAACACCCAAGGATTCTTCTGATCTCGGCGATTGTGCTGGAGTGCGGCGCGGTTTTAACAACGATGTTTCGGAGACTGTTGTTGACCAACAGCAGTGATTTCTGTTCACTAGCTGATGCGTTGGGGTGTCATGTGCTGTATTGCGAAACCACACCCTCCTCCGCCTTTCCTCCACGTCGCTGCCTTCAGAAATCCAAAATTTTCCCTTGATTTTGGCGGTTGCGCCGCGGCGCGGTCATAGCAACACACATACAAGTTCCCAGCCCACTCACTTGACATGGGGGGGGGGCGCCTGCGCTTTATATCATACTCTATATATATTGCAGAAAATTTGTGACCTTGTGCATGCGTGCACACCATTGAGGGGCGCAAGTAGCGGTGAGCGGTGGAATCACTGATTCCACAAGGATGAGCGGGCATCCGAATATGAGAAAACCCATGGAGACAGGGTCAGCGATGTGATAAGGATGCGCCGGCGTCCAAAGTGGGAAAACGCCTAGAGGCGGGTCCAACGGTGAGAAAGCGTGCGTGTCACCTTCCCTCCTACGGGTCTCATCTTCATTTGTGTCTGAGTACACCACACCGTCCTCTTTTATATGTTCATGCTGATTGCTATCAATGGATCGTTTACAACAAACAAAGAATGATAAACCATTTCCCGTGTCCATTTCGTGTTGAATCGGTCACATATGGCTGCAATTAACTATTTCACTCGAGAGAACGATAAAATTGCTCTGGGAGACGCAAGTAGTCCTCTTTGATCTGTCCATTTTTATAGGGCAGGGCATTCAGGGGAATGGAGCAAAGATTAGCATGACCATAATTCTACCAGGACGGATGCGAGCTGAAGCCATGCGTGCGAAGCGAGCATAAGGAAAAGTCTGGAAGTCCGGCGTCAGCCGGACGGTCAGACTGGCAGAGTAAGATTTTAGAGCCATTCTATGCACCGACGTTCGCGGTTCCGCTCGGGCCCTGGTATTAAATCCTGCTGATTCTGCTCAACGCCTACTAAGTCCTGTTGGTCAATGATCTTCTCGTGCTGCGCCCTGTCAGATCCATTAGCTCCACCATAAAAACGACCACAAACCAACATCACCTGTATGTTGCCTGTCGACATCACTTCTGTTTGTTCGTAACAATTCAGTAACTTATGTGCTATAGGGTGGCTCATAATTACTGTAGGGCGTGCATGACGCTCACCTTCACGAGGAAGAGCTGCTCGCGAGTGGACAGGTGACTATGACCCTCAGAATTATAGGGCACATGGGGAGATTGTGCGGATTCTGAAGCACCTAGTGGGGCTGCTTCACGGAACCGTCATTCGGATTTGGCAGCAGTTTCCGCAGAAGGGAAGAATTTATCATATTTTCGTAAAGATGAACGTAAAAACCCTCAAGATCGTTTGCAATAATATGCTGTATAATTAGTTCGTTTCAAGGACTACAAACCACTATGGAAACGGTTCTTTGGCTAGATGGAGCGCTTACCCATTGAAACAGAAAATCCCCTATTGATGGAGCATTGCCAGCGTACTTGGCTTCACCACTGTCTTGGTCGGCCATTTCTCCTGACTGGAACCTTCCCCAGTTTTCGATTTAGCCTATGTTGAGAGAGAGAGTACCGGCGTGGAAGAGCAGGTCAACATCCAATCTTTGGCCATGTTAGTGGAAAAAGCCCGGAAGGTTCTTCCGAAAAATTACGAAAGCGCCACAGTGATGGAATAAGATGGAACCAGCCTGATCGTCCGGCTAACGCAGGACTCTCAGACTTCTGACCTCTCTGCGTCCATACGACGGGTTCCTCACACCACGCCGACCATCCTACCTTTGTCAAAACCCCCGTTCGTTGCAACGTCGTGCTTCGTGGCTCCAAAGCTCCTTTTCCAAAGCTGAGCAACACAATAGTGACGTCTTTCAACCTTGAACAGGACCGCTGGACCTGATTTCATTCGTTTCGCCACTTTTGAATGCCAGCATACGCTTATCACATCGACGGACCCGCTTCCAGACTTTTCCCCACTTGTGGACGCCGGCGCACCCTTATCTGGCCGTTGAATCCTTCTCCAAACGCTTTCCCGCTGTTGGACGCCGGCGCACGCATGCCACATGGTTGGACCTGTTTCCAGAGGTTTCATCATTTTTGACGCCGGCGCACGCTTGTCACGCCACTGGACACGCCTCCAGACGTTTTCTCACTTTTGGACGCCAGCGCATCCTTATCACACCGCGGGACCCATCTCGATTCATCCTCCCTGTCTCCCGCCCTTCTGTTTCCTCTGCTTATCTCTGGAACATATCCGCCCGCATCTTATATATGACATGATAAACACAGAACAGTAAACACCGAGACTCATTCATTTTCACCGTGGTGTAAACAACTGTTGGTCTCCCAAGCGTCGAAAAGTGAACTGGAACACCTGCCAATCAAGGAAAAAATCAAAATTTGCATCCATTTCGTCTATAACTCAATGCGCTAAACACGATGTCGCACTTTATTTTTGAGGACAGTGGCTGGTTCTCACAGACACACACATACACGTACACATACATACAATACTGCTCACGGGATGTCGAAAACCAACGGTCGCTCCGCGGAGTCACCGTCGCTCACCGTCGCTTTGCTATACCTTTCCTAGAACTGCCTCAATCAAAGCGATTTGGTCACCATTCGATTTGTCTCGAGGAGTGTGCCAAGGACAGGACCTTCTGAGAGGTTCAGTATTTCAGCACTACTGGGTGTGGCAGGGCTTCTCTAAGATCTTGAAAGTGAGTGCACATCGCACTTGTGGTGGCCCCCAGGTTCGATGCCTGCCCGAGAAAATCTTTTTGCAAAATGTTCGCTTCGATGAAAAAAGCCTGTATCCGGGCGAACTCGTGAATATTTCGAACATGTACAAATGTTTCTTTTCAAAATTGTGTCGATTTTCGCGTTAGAGATCCGTGACTGTTCGAAATATTCACGAGTTCGCCCGGATACAGGCTTTTTTCATCAAAACGAACATTTTGCAAAGAGATTTTCTCGGGCAGGCGTCGAACCTGGGAGCCACAACAAGTGCGGTGTGCACCCACTTTCACGGTCTTAGAGAAGCCCTGCCACACCCACTAGTGCTGAAATACTGCACCTCTCAGAAACTCCTGTCCTTGGCACAGGATGTCACCCTCCACGAAGTCTTTCAGAGTATTGAGGCACCCATTGTTCGAACGCCCTCCTAGGGCCGATGCAGGACCTGTAGCTCCCTCAACATCGAAGCTCCCACAAGGAACAACAAAAGTCCGTAATTTGGACGCACGTAACATCGGGAACAGTAGATTTGCAGCACCAGCACTCCAGGAAAATAAATTAGGCAAAGAGTACTATTGGGCCAGAAATTCTTCCTTGCTCAAATCCGCTAGATCGGCTGCAACAGTATAGTATAACAGCAACTGCGTAAAAAATTGAAAGTGTACGGAACAGTGTGGAGTTTGCCCAGTTCGGCTCCCAGATGCTTAATTCATAGAGCATTCGCCTTGATTTGGTGGGAACAACCGAATTTGAGCTTGAGTTCCAGTTCATTGCGCCTGTTTCCGCTACTGCAGATCCGAACCATTACGCGCTATCGATCGATATATCGACTACTTGGAGGAAACCAGTAAACGGAAAGCTCACCTCGACAATCAGTAGGCCATCGAAAAGATCTCCTCGAGACAAATCGAATGGTGACCAAATAGCTTTGATTGAGGCAGTTCTAGGAAAGTTATAGCAAAGCGACGGTGAGCGACGGTGACTCCGGGGAGCGACCGTCGGTTTTCGACATCCCGCGAGCAGTATTGTACACACATATACATGCTAAGCCAATTAATATTAAGTATGACATCTGAAGCGCTCAAGGTCATCAGCCTTTAAGGCCAAAGGAGAAGAGAGCGGATGACATCAACTCTATGTTTTAGTATAAGGTAATCAATAGTTGCTAGAGAGGCGTGCTAATGTGTTTTTCTACGTTTTCTGTGCGCTCTTTCATTATGGGACAGTACTTATGCGCCACTCTGTACATGTCTTTGCTCCATAACAAGAGAACTAGTAAAATAGCTCCATAAAATAGCCTCAACTTGAGCTCCATTATAGGATTTGCTATGCTCTTGGAAACTGTTCCGAATGATTTTTTTTCTAGTGGCAAAAGTCAAGGTGACCTCTGAGCAAGGGGGCGGAGTCTACAAGGTGGAAATTGAGGACGAAATCAGGGCTCCCTTCATTGGTCAAAGGGTGAGGGCACTCTCTTTACTTGAATTTTACCACTGCTTTCCATTCTCGCACGATCAGGGTTTTCCATAGACATAAAAATCCATGTTCTCTCTGGCACATAGGAAGTATTTTTTCAGACCACTTATCACTGCGCTCGCGGTGACACAGTCAGGATGCCGAAAGAGTGTAAACTCAAAGTTCAGGAAAGTTACCTCTTGATAGGTAGGTGCAGCGAGTCATGGAAGCCAATGGATGATTCTAAGGGATTGTTTTAGATGATGGGGATATCGTGAAAAAATATAAACAACTTAAAACAGGAGAAAAACAGTTCTTGGAAGTCGTGCGTATTCGCAGTGGATGATTTTCAACACTACAGTGTTCCAAGATGACTTTGGTGTTCCTAATTACGAATAAAACTTTCTTGCATAACTTCGTAGAGTTGAGTAGGTTTTTGCTTCAAAATCTGCACGAAAGTTCGGAACAAAACAACAAGAAATGATTCTTATGGAAGACAACTTGCTAGCGATGGTAAGAAAAAGGTTGAACGTGAAGGAGAGTACAGAATCAGGAGTTTTTCTGGGGATTGTCTGTGTTCCACTTCCAAGGTTACGCAAACCCTTTCACGATACATGCTTGCATCAGACAGTGATCGACGACGGCGACGGGACAGGATGGGCAATGGAGCTTCATGGCCGTCATGTACCTAAAATTAGGATTCTGCAGATGTCTATATTTGATGAGCAAGTATGAGGCACTTTTTAAAGCACTAGAATTAATTCTTGCTCATTTGATTTAAATCGCAAAATAAAAAAAATCGGGACCTAATATTGGGTTGGGCAATAAGTTTGTGCGGTTTTTTCAGCTTGAGTTTTCACTGAGAATCAAAATATGTTCAAGTTCGCGTAATATATATGGTTTTGAAGCCCTTTGTTTTCTCTTTACAAATATTCCTACCGATTTCCTCAAAACGTGCTACACCTCGTTTTCTATCGCGTAGAATGTGACCCTCCAAATCGGCTAAGACAAACATCTCCGACGGCTACTACTGTTCCACTTCAATCGCGAATCGAATGCAGCTCAAAAGGTGACGGGTATCTATGAGGTCCAAAAAGAAGCCATTACTGCTGAAAGGACGGCACAGAAGCAGATGCCCGCTTCTGAGAGGTGAAATTTAGCCAGGAGGATGTCCCTCCTCTGAATTTAGAGTTTTAAGGAGAATGAGTCTTTTATCCGCCAGGTTTTGCTGTAGATGTAAAGAAGAATTACTATGAATGTCAAATCTTAGCAACACCTAAGGTCAAGTGATTCACTTCGCCGCCAACGAAACATCGAAAGGTTCAATTCGAGGTTATCCCTCATATTGAGAAGGCGCGTCTCTTCTGGGCAAATTCCACCAAAACGAGAACCGAGATGCTAGAATTGAAGGTAATTTTACGCATGCGACCCATGCAAGCCTAATGCTATCTCGAACCACTTCATTTGTTTATTTTCCTTGGCATTTTCAACTTCTATTCAAGAGTTGCAGTCGAGAGTCGCAAATATAGTCATCTCAGACAATGTGGCTTTTCATGGAGATGAAAGAGGGGAGCTGCTTTTTCTCTAGTAGCATTGATAGTGGAGGAAAGATGCTATATAAATCACTTTTTGTGATTGATGCTGTTTGTGAGAAACACTAGTTTTGATGGCCACGGAAAACCGCACGAACTTATTGCCCAACCCAGTACATGGGGAATATACAAAGCGCTAACCGGCTACTACGAAAAGCGGCTCTCACACCTGCCGTGGCCGTGACAACATCAACGAGGCTAAAGTGAGCACAGGGCAGCAGAATACCCCCATGGAGATTCGTTGCATGATCGACTCTCTTCGCGGCGAAAGTGTGAAAGCTCTTAGAGGTTTGTGTGTCGCTAGATGACTAATTGCATGAGAGGAACAAGGAAATGCCAAAATCCTTTGTTCCAGAAAAAAAACTCTGGGTGCTCAGCTCACAGCAATAGGTTTTTTTATCTTTTATGCAAGATCCGAGAATCTCTTATGTTAGCTGAAACCCAACTTTACTACTGGGAAGAATCCCCTGTGGAGCGTGTCACAAAGTGTTCATCTCAAGAAACACTTCTCAACAAGGCTGGCCTTTAGGTGAGGTAGTACAGAGTTCATGGACAGAACACACGAGGTGCTATGCGCATATGTAGGGAATGTCAGATTGGTTCATAGCTCAAGTATGACAGGCAATTACCGCCTAAGAAGAGGCCAATTACGAGCCGACAATCGAATAGAGAATGAAATGATGCGTAAAAACAAATTGAGCAGTACAGTTCATTCAACCGGTAGTGAGTGTTGATAGAACATGAACTGAAATGCGGTCGTTTCCAATCAATATCACGCATACCTGATGGTACCAACAGCACCGCTTTCCTGCATTCTGAATGCACCACCTTTCACTGCTTTCTGAATACCCTATATGACAATGATGTATGAGTAACAGAATAACTCCTTTAATCAACAAATGAAAAGAACGCTTTCCGTTTTCTGCGACCAGAAGTGAAATCTGGTCTCAATTTCAAAAAAATGTTAACGTAGTCGTAACACTATTTTTATCTACTAGAGTTTACTTGTCTACCTCATCAAGGTCACTGTTAGTTACTCCGGCTAGAAAGACGCCTCCGATAACTCGTTCCCTATCCGCACCGCCATTCTTCGACAGAATTCGAGGTTGCCTTGATATTTTCACCCTCTGCTGTGCTTTGGAAGGATGGACTGCTTTTCCTTGGAAGAATGGACTTTTTTTTTCAAAAAAGGATCTATAAGGCAGCATTTGCATGGTCCTTCTCTCCCACTGAAACGTGACCCCCATTTCAATGATTTAGAAAAGAATTGAGTGGGATCCCTAAAATCTGTGTTTTGCAGATAATTTTCAGCCTTCCTTTGTTTGTTCTTGGAGAAGTATGAGAGGGATCAACGAAGGGAATGGAAGGCTACTTTCTGATTTTCTGGATTTCTCCACCCTGTTGGTGCAGTAATATAGTCAAATGACGAACTAAAAAAAACTTCTTGCTCCTATGGGTGAGTCTTTTTTTGAGCATGATGTCAGTTGTGATATAACAACTAATAAGAAATCTCTTCTTGCATTAGACTAGCATCCTATCCGTATTTAGCAGTGCCGCACGCAGGAATGACAAGACAGGGGGATCTGTAAGAAAGTAGGAACTCGGACAACGCTCTCCCCCCAGGCCGCAGCACGAGCTTGTCGTGGGGTCGGAGCGAAAACGAAGCCCCCTTTGAAAATCCAGAATTTCACGAAGCCCCCCTTGAAACTAATCGCAATGGAAGTTACCACGGAATGTTCACGAACAAGGTTTCGTCTTCAAAGACTCCGAAATCATGACAACGCCGACTGAAGCTGTAGTTATAGTAGTCGGAGTCCAATCCGATCGGAGAACGAAGATAGGTACCGATCCTCGTCGGAATCCAACGCATCGGATCCCGACGAGCATCGATGTGCATGGTTTATTGTCGGATCGGGCCGGTGTCCGACGCACACTACAAATACAACAAAAGAAAGAAACTCCAAACACGGTCATAAATCACACTAGTTATGCGCGAATTAGTATGAGCAAAGCATAGCTAAACACAAAAACGAGTAAAGAAAACGAAAACAGTCACTAGACTACAAGGAAACCCTAGAAAAAGACGGATGCATGTAGACGTTCTCCTCCTTCTCATAAAATTCCATGATTTTCTGGCGCTGCTGTTGAACGAGGCGTCTCTTGAAAATGCTAGCAGTAAAGAAGAATTCTTTTACATGAAGAAAAAACACGCGTAAAGCGATGAAAAGTCTCCGCTCCCAAGATCACGATTGATATCTGAATGAAAAAAGACCATGAAGTATCCGATTAAGTCGAAATTTTTACAAAACGTCTTGAGACTGAGATTCCGAGACAAAGAACAAACAAGGAGCAGAGCAAACAAAGTGCCAGCTTCGGCAAGGAGTCGGTGGCATTGGAGCGCGGCAGAAAACTGAAAGCTGTGAGCTGGAGCCTCGGAAACGTTGACCTGCATTAATATTAGGAGATTACAATTGGCATTCTGTAGGGCATATGATAATGAAAAATGGATGGAAACTTATGCATTCGTTGGCCACTTTACCGAGCATACAATTTCTTAGTTCACATAAATTTAGCCTCATTTTTCGAACTGTGGGCAGGAAAGCGCTTCTTCACTCAGAATTTGGTGTCAATCCGTGGAGTCTTCACTTAGCTAGGGCCATGCAGCTCTAATCATGCACTAAACAGCAAGCGCGCTTCTTTCAGTGCTCCTTCGTGCTCCTGCGCCTGCAGCCATGCACTCAAGGAGCGAACGCGCTCCTTCCATCACTCCTTCATGACTCTGCGCCTGCAGCGTTTCCGTCCCGGACCCCGTACGAAGCCCCCTTTGCTTTTGGCCCTTTTTACGATGCCCAGCTTGCCCGAAGACAAGCCGCGCTGGGGCCAGTCTCCCTCGCAACCATTATTTAGCAGAAGCTTCTAAATGTGAGTGTGAAAATGCTCTCCATAAACTGCATCGACCGAATAGATATAGTCCAGTTTGAGCATTATGTACCAAGCTCAGGTGAAAGAATTCAAGCAGATTACGTGCACTTTCCAGCAGATTTCGCTTATACAGGTTATTCAGGCATTTGGCGGCACCAAAAATTTGAGTTTGAAGTTTTTGCTAGAATTTCCCCGTCACATCCCGAGTATCCAGGGAATGCTTATAACCAGAAAATAGAGGGAATCCAGCTCTATCAAATTAGACCTAGCTTGTTGAAAAACATTGCACCACTGCAGAGTAATAAGCCAGCAAACGATGTACAATAACTTATGCCCCCCCCCCTGTATTCCCCGATTTCGCCTGGGAAAAGCATGTATTCCTCAATAAAATGAGCGAAGTCTGTTCGAATTTACGCGAATTCCTCGAAACAAAAAGCAAAATCTGCTGAAAATACGCGATCGCTGGATGTTCGATGTTCTGCTCTCAAAGACAGCCACAGGCAATAGCACCGTCGTGGGTCAGGAACAAAAACACTGCTCGTAGCGGAGCAGGCATCAGTGTTTCGTAGACCCCAGTCCAACCACAGTCTTTAGACCTATTCCTGAGGACCCTTCTTAATATTCTCGCGGTCACCCCGATCCAAACGTCTGCAGCAGCAGAAATCGCCATGTAGCCGCCACGCAACCCAGTCGCAGGGCTACTGTGTGCCGCCCACGTCGCATTTCGCCGGCCATGGCGCCACGCAGCGGTCTCGCGACCGGGTTGCATGGTGGTTTCTGCTACTGCTGACGTTTTGATCGCAGTGACCACGAGAGTGCATACAGTTCCCGTGCTACATTAAGATGATGAATTTTCTCCAATTCAACATGGAATATTTCCATTTTCGAAGGAAGCAAACTTTTACGTGCTTATGATGAGTGAAACTTGTGGATTTTTTTTCAGAAATATCCACCATTCAAGGTGAAAGAGCAATGGTAATAATTAATGGAAAACTGACTACCATGAAAATAAACGAAAAATAAGCGAAACCTGCCTGAATTTTTCCATCTAAGAATAGGCTCAGATGGCTGAGTTCTACCGCAACCCACCCTCATCTATAGTCACTCCGTTAGCTCCAAGAGAGAAGAGTCCAATCTGGATTCCATGTATTTGCTCTCGCATATTGTGGACTTCCGGACTCCGCCCCCTACCTGAAGTACTGTCGAAGGCATATGACGCATTAGACGTCATTCGGAAACCATGGGTGAAGCCTGAGTCACAGACTTCCGATTTCCTCAGGGTCCCACGCAGCATGTTCGTGATGTTTGGACATCCTTTGACCACGCCAGAGCAAAGAACAAAAAACCGATAGATCAATAAGTCGATAGAGGAGGTTATTACATTCGTAATCAATGTGGAGGACAACCCCTGCGAGAATGCTTCCACCACTGTCCCAGCAGAGTTGACGAAAAATTAATGAAATCAATAAATCGATAGCCAAACCGTGCGTTGTGCCCGCCAGATTCGTAATTGGCGTGGAGGACAACACTAATGGGCATGTTACCACCACGCCCTGAGCAAATTTTGAAAAATCAATAAAATCAGTGAATAAATAGCCACAGCGCGCAGTTGCCTGTCAAATTCGTGATCGGCGTGATGGGGTGGGATTGAGAGTGAAGGAGAACGTTTACCATGGGGTAAAAGACCCCGTAGTAAAGTTAGGGGTAAACGTCGAAATGGTATTCAGTACACATTCACCCCGAGGGGTATGTATACCCCACATATTGCTCATGTGTCGAGGGTTTGCAACTTTTGAAATGTAGGTTTGCAGTTCCAGCTGCTTTGTAGAAGTCAGTGCTTCGAGAGTTGGTGGTACAGGATCGCTATCAATGCGCGCTATGAATTCTTTTGAAACTATTCAGCAAATCTTATTCATTTCTTGACGTGCATGCTCATATGAACGGATCATATTTTGTTTTGTACCAACCCTATCCATACTTTCATGAGAAAGGAAAAAGACAATGGATGCAAGCTGAAAGAGGTATAAGAGAGCATCTGGTGTTCGCTTGTACATCGCTGGTTCTATTGACAGCGTCCTTTCATTTTTTCGCACTCCACTGCATCAATTCAGCTTAAAATGGACTGCATATTTCGGTCACTTCCTTTCAGCTTCTCAACAATGCATCCTAAATCAATTTTCGATTCAACTCACAATCAGCACGCCTGTGCTCTTATTGCTGAAGTTGTGTTGTTTGTGAACTTTCACGCTAATACGTGAACTTTTTCTTTTCTTTCGGTGACATCACACTTTGATTTCTTATATTTGGTCACCACTTTGTGCAATTTGGCGCTTAGATCTGTTATCTAGCTACATTCGCAAAATTGCACGCAAGTTCTGGCCCATCGCCCCAAACGTTCGAGATGTTTGTGCTGTTTGGAAGGTGAATTTTGGACAACACCAATGCCACGTAAACGAGCAAAAATGGGATGACAAGGAAAAAGCATGAAAGCTCACAATTAGGCAGGAAGTTTCACAATCTGCAGTTTTCTGCGAACTATCCCACTAAAACATCTCGAACAGTGTTGACAAATGTCCAAAGCAGGTATGCAACAAAGCAAGAATTTTCAGAGGAGACAGCTAATTTTAGACGAAAGCAAAAAAAATTATGGAACAATCCACCGCCTAAAAGCATCTGAGTTCTATCGAGAGGTTGCTTTGTCGAGGAAAGTAATCAAAGGAGCTCCTTCCCAAACTAATAAAGTCGTGTCATCCAATAATTTGGTAGAGGTCGTCGGGGATCAATCATAGCATTCCCTATTGACGCCCACAGAGCGCAAATTCATTAGTGGGCTACATTTTCGTCCAGAGTAACTCATAGTAAAAGGGTGATGATCTTCTTGATGAATGCTTAAAAGAAGGTAAAGTTTGAGGGTAATCGCGTTTACTACGAGTGAAGGCAATGATGAATTCCACCCGTGGATAACCGCTGCGGGCATATGTCACCACGACGCCCCAAGCAAAACCTGCAAAAATCAATAAAATTAAGAAATCAATGAACGTGTCGCTCAAAAGGCTGTCCGATCCGTGATCAGCGAGGTGAACTTCCCTAGTGGGCACATTTCTGTATCGACTGGGGGCTAAACTGAGAAAAACCGATGAAAGCGATCAATAAAATAAAAGGGGTATCATTCTTCACCACACGTTGTTCGCAGATGGGTTCTCATCGTTTGAATTTGGCGCCCATGCACGTCGCCCAGGTTTTTGAAAGACGTTGTCGTAAGGGTTGTTATGTTTTACGTAAAGACCAGCGTCCTTCCGGACCGCTAAAAGGTGAGATGGGGCAGCCACTTGAGGTTCGAGCAGATGCTTTAACTAAAGAAGTCCTCAGAAAATTAACAAAAGAGCAGAACAAATCGTTGACGTGTTCAAATACAAAATCCTCCTTATGATTCTTTTCACCAATCTTGCCGCCCTGCTAACGTTGGCCTTCTTCAAGTGTTAGCCTAGCTTGAAAAGTTTCCATCACACATCAACATGTAAAGTTACTTCCCAACGCAATAATATTTCCAGCGGTTTTCTGTCGGCGCTTTTCTTACATGCACACGAACCTACCATGGCCAGTCACTCCCAGCTCTGCGCGTGAAAGTCCTTCTAATGACTCTAGCAAATGTGATTTCCTGTAACCGACACAGTGCGAATAATGACACGGAACGACTCACATTGGGATTCCTGTAGTGATACTCGAGCTGATAAGGGTTTGATTGGCCATCTCCTCAGGCAGTCCTAGCTTCTTGCCCGCGCTTGTTCTGCGGCGAGCCCGAGATCGCTCCCGCGGGCGAATTGCAAAACGAACGCGGGAGGCACGCTAAACGAGCGCCGGAGGGAGGCGGGCCTCCCGCGCTAGAGAGGTGCGCTAAAAGGGTTTTTACAGTTTTGACGCGACGAACCGCATCCTATGCCTAAGCGCGCCGCATCCTGTGGTTAAGGTACCAATGCGTTGGGAAGTAACTTTACATGTTGATGTGTGA
>JARK01000027.1:0-22688 GCA_000688135.1 Ancylostoma ceylanicum
CCCCCCTCCTGCTCCCGCCCACTTTCTGCGTCCGCTACTGGTATATTGCATGTTGATCGGATAATGTATTAGATACACTCGATATTCGAATATTCGATTCCGAATAAGTCGACAAGTCGAAAGTTGAAGTATTTAGGAGATGGCGAGCCCTACACTTTTTGATAAAATAAAATGAGGGTCGTGAACCTATCCGTTTCTGGAATGTTCGTTTTTTTTGGATAGGCCTTTGACTTGTTCTTCAAATTATTTAATTTTTTTTTGATTTTTGTTTGACTAACATTTTGCGTTTATATAACAACATATTTGTTTAATAATTGTACGATTCATAATATTTATTTATTCATTCATTATCTACAAGATTCCTCCGAGTCTCGAAAATTTTCACGTTTTGTCACAGAAGTTTTGACGCTTCGTTGCTCATTAAAATTCGAGAGTATCGAAGGAGATACATATCACAGAAAATTTGGGAATAGATTAGAACACCTGGGCTTGGATGCATCGAGATTACCCAGGGTAAACGTATTGACGCCTGAGTCAACGGGGGTAAATTTGTGGGCTGAGCGTTTGCCTGGGGTTATCTCAGTGATACCGCCCCCTGATCCGTTTTACCTATACCTAGAAGAAGGTAACGAATAATGGGTTAAATGAGACTAAAGAATAATAGGTTAAAAATGAAAACCAGGAGTAAAAATTTTAAAACTCAAGAACGACGGATAAAATCTCATGCTGTTACCCGCCAATCCTTGTTTTGACCTACCCTTCTCACCCATAATCCATGGAAAGGCAGGCAATCGATAGTATCCTCATTGTCATCGATCTCTTCGGAGAAACGAACCATCGTCATGCTTTTTTCCATGAATTGACTTTATCTCTCTCGAGCTACAATTTGGCCTTGTGAGTAGTCTTAAAACGCATTGCAGTCCTGCTGTGTTTCTGATAATTTTTGAAATAATCGATGGAATAATCAATATCATCCTTAGTATTTCAGGGATGAAAGCTTTTTCCTACTTTTTCTTACTGTTAACATAAGGATATGTAGGAATGAGCTTCATACCTGATGCTCAGGCAATTTCTTTGTTGTTTTTCTGTGAATCCGATGCATCCTATGATCCTGTCGAGACTGTTGATCTCATGCCTATTGATTTTTCTCGTATCAAAGAGGAACTGGCACTGTGGGCAAATATTTCCGGAAAGGGCTTTGTTATATGGGTGTGATGATTCACTTTGTTGTGCATCAATACTATGGAATCTGCAAATTGTACTAATCCTTTCACATTGCCAGGGTAGACCCAGTGGAGCGTCAAACATTTTGCTGATTTTTCCAGAATTTTTTCCACAATTCCGATATTGTACTTCAACTCATTTCTTTACTTCGCTGTTTCCTGTTTGCTTCTTAGAGCTCGTATTTATTTTTCCCTTAATAAAAACTTCATAAATTTCGATGAAAAAGAATAAGGAGAAATTTTTTTGTATAAAATTTATCCGTTCCGACAGTAAAGTAAATAAGTAAAAAAGATGTGCTCGTTCATAATTACTCCAGAAAAACCGCTGTTTTTTCTCCGATTCAAGTATAGTTCACTTTGCGTCAGCCTTTGCTGCTCACTTACAGTGGGCGTCGATGGCGGTGACCCGTCTGCGGGCTCAAAAAACACGCGGCGCGACCGCGACGCTTGAGCAGGAATCCCTTCCGGGGCATCAAATTATCAATTAATTAATTATTTTTTTTTAAATAGTCAGTTAGTTTTCTTGTTAGTTATCATCAAACGTGATAAGCAACCATCAAGAAAACCCAGATTCGCCACCGCAGCAACGATTCTTTCGTGAGCGGCGCGGTCGCGCAGCGTGCTTTCCGAGGTCGCAGACGGGGTCACCGCCAACGACGCCCACTGTACTTAAGTAATGAGTTATTAGGTTGTCCCATAAATAATGGCCGCTTTGAAGCTGAGCTTCGCATGGTGCATAGCTGTAAAAATCACGGAAAAGATGGAATAACAAGGCACCTTGTAATTTCTGATCGCTCAGGAATTGTCTACCTAGCTCCTAAATTGGTGCGGTTATGAAGCTTCAAATATTCTTGGTTGCGGTCGTTATTTTTGGGACAACCTAATAGTAGCATGTAGCTGTTGAAATGCTATTTTTTATGAATAGTAATGGGTAGAAGTAAAGGTAAAGACGCTTATAGGTCTCACAAGTCCTACTGGGATCCACATAGTGTAAACTCCTTCTGACACTGTCTGACACTGTCTGACACCGCATATGTTTCGCACAATGGCATCTGCTGCGCGCGATAGTTCGGCTTTTACACCGCGAAGACGAGAAATCCTGGGAAAATTGCTGCAACATGAGGCGGATAAAATGTCCGTGCACTCGGCAATCCGTGCCCCGTCGTGTTTGCCTGTCCTTTAAACATCATTTCCGAGGTGTCACATATCATAGAGCGCTGGCTGTGAGATGTCTGAGCTTTTCCTTGTCGGAGGTTACATTTCTCGTCATGCATGTATTAGATACGTATCGATTCCGTGTTGGGCTCTCTGATCTTTGATCTTCGTGACTTGTGAAAGCGTTAAATTTCATCGTTTTTTCAGGTATTTGGATAGCTTTCCCGTGAAAACGGATTTCTTTTCAGGAATCTCCACGCGTCTTCATTTTCTCCCACTCAAGTCCCGTTCATTTCTCCCGGACCAAGCAATATTTCCAATTTTCCACATGGAAAAAGTGCGGAATTCTGGTTAATGTAACCTCACGTGAGTTAAATTAGTAATTTTTGAGCGGATTCCCGCCAAATGTCAACACATTGCGACTCTTTCGAACGGAAGAAATTGCATTATTCATGGTTAATTAAGTTTCGTGAGAACTTTCTGATGCCGTTGGAATTCGCACAGGCCAACTGGTAAACACAGACGATTACTGTTTGATCACTTATTCTGTAAGGTATTTGTATGGCGATGAATGTTACCTGCAACTGCTTGTTTGATCTCAATGGGTGGTCTCGCGAGGAAATGACGTTTTTTACGAATCAAACAACTTGTTTTCATTGGAGGGTACGGTCAAATTGCAATTTTTAATTGTTTTTGATCATCTTCGTTCATGATTCGGTAGTTTTGCAAAGTGTTCTGCACATCACTTCCTCCTAATGAAGAAAAATATTGCACATTAGACGCGAGCTAAATTTGAACGGAGCGAAAAAGGGGCGGAGCTACTCTTGCGTGATTGGCTGGGTTAAAGCCCCTCACCGCTATTCAGCATCGACTTAGTACGCTCTATGTGTGGGAGGTTGAACATACGTATTTGGAGTGAATCGAGGACAAGTTGGCAAAGTGAAGGGTAGGATGAGATGTCTGAATGGATGCACCAATTGTGAAACAGTAGCGCCGCCCACTTTCCCTAATGATTTTTCACAACCCGATATCACGAATGATGTTTCACAGCCCGCTTTGAGGTTGTAGCACTTTGGACGTAAGCGGAAGGCAAGTTGGCAGTGAAGGGCGGGATGAAATATCTCCATGAACAAATCATAGAGCAGTGGCACCGCCCACTTCCGCTCACGATGTTTCGCAACCGGCTACCTTGTGATGGGTTAACCTGCCCTTCCGACAAAATAAATGGTCTCATACAATTCCATATTTATCCATAGAACAAAGCGCTGTTTGTTTGGTTTCACCTATTGCTTGGAAGAGCCACGATTTTTGAGCCAGGAATCAGTAGCCTTCATATAATTGCAAGATCGAGCCAGGGTCTTTGCGCTTAGACATGCTCGGAGGAATATCTTGAAAAAAAGGGGCTTTCCTCTTCATGCAGGTGTTTTCGTCTCTTATGTGCTCTTTTAAGAAGTTGTCCAGTTAATTTTGGCTACTGGGGATCCTATAAATCTTGTGCCAGCTCCTCCCTTGACCATTGAGAGAAACGGAAAGAAATTTTTCACTCGACTCGTCCAGTTGATCTCTTGGGCCATCAATTAATGTGACCATAAGTGTGGCAAATTTTCTTATTTCTTAAATTTTTTTGAAAAAGCGTTTTCGGAGAAAATCAGAAGTTTACCGTTGAAACTTACTAAATTCACAGGGATGACATTTTGTTTTTTTTTTTGTCCAGGGCTCAGAAATTTTCTCTAACAATCATTTTCTGCCTAGAACAACTTCCATTCCTACTACCTTTTGCATATCAACTATTAAATTTTACCTACTACACTTCTCGTGTAACTTGTTCTTCAGTTTTCCCAGAACATTACTGGTTTTTCCTTTGCTCTTTTGATTCATTCAATTGATCGTTGTACCTCTAGAAGAAGTGAAATCCGATTGGTTGCAGTAAAGTACTTATTGTTAGTAAAGAAAAAAAGTGAAAAAAGGGGAACATGACAGTTGATCAACAGGATAAGCGCCTATCTTAGATGTTGCAGTTTGTGTAAAAAAATCATGAAGTCGTTTGTCTTTCTCCAATATTCCAATATATTTTTCAAAATTTTTGGAAATTTTCGGACAGGACTTTTTAGCCAACCTTGTGGATAGGTATTTCTTGTCACAATGAACTCTCCCTCGTAGTTGTACTCTTTCTATCGCCCATCACGAAAATCCGCGGTTTCGCTTACTTCATGGCAACGGCTTCTTTTTCCGGGGGCGCGAAACAGAAGACGAATCGGCGTATTGTTGCTAGGAAGAGGTGTAGACAAGGCGCTGCCATTGTCTTCGCCTTTGAGCCATTGTTAGCCCAGCCAGGAAGTCACTTCTTAGGGTGCATGCCTGAGCTTTCCTATTCTGGTCCTCCTATTCAAGGATGTGATCCGTCACTGGCTGGCTAATGTTACTTTTTACTTGGGACACATGGTAGGGTTAGGGCAAGGCTTAGCTCATTAATATCTCGTTCTACACGCATATATGTACATTTTTTGCATTCCCTAGAATTTCCGGATTTCTCATCCATTGTTGATCCACAATTTTCTTCACCCAGGATATTGCAACAGAAATTAATCCCTCTAAAAATACCGACGTGAGAAGAAAACAAGCGTCGTGGGCTGTTTCGTTTGTCCGTGGGCACCGACCGGCTGCAACTGTTATCGTTGTGTGTGCGTGGGAAAATTATTGCATGTTTCCGCGTCAATGTCTTAATTAAAAATCCATCTGATTTATGGATACACGTGTGAAAATGTAAATATACGACGAAAGCGAAATTCTCACAATCAAAATTGTTTCTGGACGTATATATGCTTCGAAATGGCTGGCTAGGTGCGTAAGAAATTTGCAGAGATCGCTAAATATTCATGGATTTACATGGGAAAATTCTCAGGCTTTGTTTTTTGCACGGTGGTGCTGGAGTTTTTGAGGTGAAATTGCCGGTAGACGGGTGAAAATTTGCAGTTTGGTAGGACTAGCAGCTGCAGCTTATCATTATAGATATATGGTTAATTATTATAGTAATTTCATAATTGGTTATTAGCAATAATTTTGGCAAACCTTTGGAAACTTGGCCAGTTTTTTTCCATTCTTTGAATCAGTTACCCTAGATATCCTACAGAATAAAATCCCGGAATGCTGTTTTCCAAAGGTTATTGTTTTTTTCCCGAGTAGATCCATGCGGTCGTTTATATGTTTATCATTGTATTTTTATCCATTTATTTTATTTATGATTTATTTATCGTTTATTTTCGCACTTCCCCTATTTGAGGGTGTTAGCGTACCTATTCTTGGAAATTTTGCATGCTTTAGCGCACAAGTTGAATTTTCAAAGCATGAACCTTTGTGAGGGGAAGTGGGCGGTTCTGCATGCCTACTATTGGTTGTTGCCCTCTCGGTGCCTCCTAGAACCCGCCCCTCTCGATACTTTTTTTTCTTGAGACGCAAAATATGCCTAGGAGACGAGTTCCATCATTACATCCTTCTCTAAGCGATGCTCCACTCTTGCACCTTTAGAAGCGAAGAGCATACTTACATAGTTTGTTGTAGCTTAGTTTGACTAGGAAGTCGATCACCATTCAGTTCTTCTTGCTCTTTGTAAAAGCGAACTTATTCAAAGCTATTGTTACTTAATCAAATCATTGAAATGAAAGTAAGGACCAGAAGTAGTTTATCAGGCAGAAAATATTTTGTCAGGCTCTTTAACGGACTACTGGGTGGGAACCAGTTCTCGTCAGAAGAGTAACGTGGTAGTAAACACCACTAATCCTCTCAAAAATGTCCTCAGGAATGACATGTAATCCTTTTACTATGTGATATTTATTTAGCCTGACTTGGACTTGATTCATTTTCCCATAAAATTTTCCAGACACTCTAGGATCGCCCCAGAAGAAGTTTCCTTGTTGGTTTTTCCCTTTGCCTTTTTAAAAAACTGCTTTTTTTCTTCCTGGCGGAGCTCTCTGTTTTTTCTCAGGTTTATTCTGTTGTCTCAATTTTTATATGCTCTTGCGCCATCTTTCCTTTTTCCATATTTTCCATCCCATTTATTCTTGCTTTCCCTATCTATGTAGGGGCGTGGGAGGTGATTGCTATGCCATTTAGCGTCCGCATATGCAAATGACTCTAATTCTTTTCAAAGCATATTCCTGCTTTCTAACGACATTCGCTTCCGGTTCCGCCCCCTCCCCTCCCTTGCTTTTTCCCCTATAAATTCCTGACTCTGACGTGATGCTACATTGTTCTCACCGTTACGGACTCTTCCCTCTTTTTGATCTACTTGGGTGGTACGCGCTTTGTTGTCGTTTTAGTTTAAACCTACATTAAGCGATAATTGTTCCGTACATTTGCCGGTCTCAGCACAAAAACCACTTCGTAGCCAGTTTCTTTGCAGTTTTTAAGCCATGAAGTGACGCCGTGGTTTCTGGCGACGGTACGAGTTTTCGCGTCACCTTGTCGTCAGGCGTCGAGTACATTCCGATGAGGCTTTTACACTGTATTTACATTGTACCTGAACATCGCATCGTATATATTATATCATGCATGGGTGATGCATGACTTGTTTCTCGGAACCTTTCCGAGGATGTTTTGCCAGACGTGCAGCATTCATCATAGCCTGCGGCCGTCGACATGGCGTCCGTCGACGCTGTCTTTCTATCCAGGCTGAGGTGGTGGCGGCAGAATCTAGGGTGGGTTTCCTGGAATTTTCATCTACGAAATGTCTTCAGAACCTCTTAAACTGGATTGAGCTGTCCAGCTTTGCCAAATTTAACTTTAGAGCCCTAATATAGCGATGAATCGCTTACAAATGTGATCGTTGTCAGTAGATTACTGCTATAGTGCGTTCCACCAGCGTCCACAGTCCGAGAGAAATCAGAGAAAAAAAGTTGTGTGGGTGCCACCCGAATAAGTTACCGTAATCCAAAAACATTAGCGCAACGTGGTAACGCGTTTCATTAGGACGCATCACAATGACAATTTATTTATTTATTTATTTACACACTCCATTTCTGTTCTTGTTTTCTGTTCACACAAGTCTGAAATGTTCCCCGTTTAGGGGGCTGTCCAAGTCTGAGATTTATGCGCAAATTCTTAGCTATTGTCGCGTATGGAACACAATATAGTAGAAATTTCGTCCAATCCTTGGAAATTCAGCATTTTTATTTCTCCATTGAATTGGATGATCGTAGTAGCTCTCATCAAGAAATTTTCCAATTTTTTAAATAAATTTTTACGAAATTTCTCTTGTTTTTCCTCATCTGAATAGTCTCTTCGGAAAGCGAATTTGTGTCAAAAACTCAGCGAAAATGCAGGAAAATTATTTTAGAAACTTGTCCCCTTCTGGTTTCGTTCTCTGTATCGTGTAAGTTTTCTGAAAACGAACTGCCTTGAATTTTTAAACGATTTATGAACCAAATTTGAGAAAAAAACTTATGTTTTCCCTTTCCAAATTGTGCCAGCGTTAATTTTCCCCTATCATTGTTTCCATAACCATTTCCGGCTCAGCCAAATCAGGAACAATCCCAGACTATGTTTTATTGTTACCGAAGAATCAGCTGTTTTGTAGTTGTCATATATTTTTACGCTGTGAAAAATCAGCTGTTTTGTAGACGTCAGAGCCGCAATTGGACTCGAACGTGTCCTAGTCCTATTGTCCAACAACACTGCCACGACTTCCTTGTTAGCTTCTCGTCCATGATTTCAATAATTTTCTTCGAATTCTAGCTGTACGACGCGAATATATTGATGGGTCATCAGCGAAACATTATCAGGTGTCATATGATTGGCAAACGTGGCAGTTCCCATGCTTTACGAGCACTTTCATCATAGTTGTTGGGGGGAATCAGGCTGGATGGCCGGGTTTTTTCCGGGAAATTTTGAATTTTTCGCGTCGGCGTTTTTTTTTCATTTCCGTGCGGGACCAACATGTTGCTTCTTTTGCTTGTTAAAGAGCTATTAAACCTTATTCTCACATACGAATAGCAGTCAATGGATAGTGATTCTAACTTCTAGTATAAAGTATAGTATAGTATTTACTACGTTCGTCTTGGTGCTATTGCAAATAATTTATACATTTCCTTCTTCTCCTTTTTTCCTCTGGTTCTCTTCATTACATTTCCTTCTTTCCTGCCCAAAATGATTCAGTTAGGTCATGTTTCCCACCAAAAAGCCAATGAGTGATAGTATAACCCATGGTTCTATGGGAGAACCACGGTTGATATGGAACCAGCATGAAATCTGCATCGATTCCAAAGTGGTTACATGTAGTTTGTATCAGAAATCCAGAAATGCATGACGTTTGCGTCATCTGATTCCGCCCATGCACGTGCGTGAAGTTGTGCAAACATCACCCTATGCGCCCACGTTCGTTGGCATCGTTCAAGGAATTCTGAGATCACACCTTGTTGATAGATAATTGATGCATTTTTCATGAAAATTCCACGCAAAAATCTGTTCAAGTTACATGAGTTATGTGCGAGATCAGCATGATGTGTGCAGACATTTGTTTTGGAATACTTTCTCAGGCACTATTTCCTTATTTTTCGTTCATGGAAGTCTGAGATCAAACCTTGTTGATGCAGAATTGATGCATTTTCCATGCACAAACCACGCAAAATCTATTCAAGTTGCATGAATTATGCATGAAATCAGCAGGATTTATGCTGAATTCGGTTGGAATGCTGCTTAAGGCACTAGTTCAAAGAAGTCTGAGACCAGATCTTGTTGATGCATAATTGATGCAGTTTTCATGCACACACGACGTCAAGATCTGGTCAACTTGCATGAATTATGCACGAGATCAGCATGATGTATGCAGATATTTGTTTTCATATACTGTCTCAGGCACTATTTCCTTGTTTTTCGTTCAAGGAAGTCTGAGACCAAACCTTGTTGATGCATAATTGATGCGTTTCTCATGCACATTTCACATCAATATCTGTTCATGTTGCGTGAATCATGCACGAGATCAGCATGATTTATGCGGAGACCGGCTTGGAATGCTGCTTCAGGCACTAGTTCAAGGAAGACTGAGATCAAATCTTGTTGATGCAAAATTGATGCACTATTCATGCACACACTGCTTCAAAATCTGGTCAACATGCATGAATTATGCACGAGATCAGCATGATGTATGCAGATATTTGTTTTCATATACTGTCTCAGGCACTATTTCCTTCTTTTTCGTTCAAGGAAGTCTGAGACCAAACCTTGTTGATGCATAATTGATGCGTTTTTCATGCAAATTCCAACAAAAATCTGTTCAAGTTGCATGAAGTATGGACAAGACCAGCATGATGTATGCGACATCTGCTTAGAATCGTGCGAAGGCCACTATATTCTGATTTTCCGAGTACATGAAATGCTTCAGGCCTGTGGGTGGTGTCACGCTCAAGGGAAATTTACCCAAGGGTTACCCAGATCCCTAGCATTCTCTGGATTGCACCAGATCTGACTGAATCACATTTGACAGCTTACGTAGCTGTCAAATTTTATGCGTTTTATATGTCATAACCCATAGAATCTCATATATTACATTGCAAAGCCATCGGCGACATGCGTCATTATGGATTATGGAATTCATGACGTAAGGAATCGTAGATGAGGTTGTCCCCATGATGTCCCATGAATTTTGCATGGAGTCCCGCAAGGTTAACAAAAAGCTACCGAGCGTATATTAGATCTTGGGATTACATTTCTGGTAAAAACACGCCTTAGGACAGCCCTGAGGTATTGTCCCAAATGTCTCGGCTCGTCGAACGTGGTTAAATTTGACCTTCACTATTTACCTGGGCAGAGGATTTGGTTAGGATAAACGTCAGCTAATTACCAACCTAGACCTTACCCCATCCAACCCCATGAAGACAGGGTTGCACTGGTCCCATTAACAAAGGGTGATCTGTGTGCTAGTCTTTTTTTTGTAGAATAAATCTGGCAGCTGATCTCTGCCATTTTATTATGTTAGAAACAACTCCTGAAGAGCAGAGGGGGCGCCTCCCCCTAGGAATGCGTCACTGAACTTCTCAAAAATAATCTACAATGTAGTAAAAAATTTTGTATTAGGTTATTTTTAATCGTTTACTTTCACTTTTATTGGTGTCTGTGTCCAACTGTTTATTCCCTAGGTTTAAATTTTGATGGATTGATTTCTCCGTTCGAGTTTATTTTTTTACCATGCCCCCCCCCCACCATTACTAACTGACAATATAATACTGACATTAACGAGGTTCTGTTAGAGAATAGAGTCTGAAGAGTTACACACACAGAGAAAACCTCTAGAAAAAAAAAACCAAAAGAATCGCGATCAGTTGCAGGCGATTGTAGGAAAAAAGACCGTCATCTCTTGTGTACAGTACACAACAAACGTGACAATATGATGGTGTGAATTTGGACAGAGATGGGCCAAAAAATCTACAATCTCAGTGGATGTTATTCAGAACAAAAACTCCAGTGACGTCGAACAGATCTTATCGTCCGGACGTCACTTACCGATAGTTAACCAGTACATGACTAGCATATACTATACCAAACAGAAAGGGACTCGATCGTATACACGAAACTCTAATAAGGCGCTAAACAACGACTCGGCACACGTGTTTTTGATGTTCAAAAGAGCTATGTGTGAACTCATAGAGAATAAACAAACAAACAAGCATACTACCACCCGAATCTCAGCAGATACGGTACGTGTTAGAATGCTAGTTATGCCAATAGTGTGAGTAACTATAGCGACCGAGTTCTATGAGGGAGAAGNTATCCTTCACGATGATATACACTCAAGAAAAATCGTGGAACTCTTGGAAAAGCTTTCATATTTAGCTAAAAACATCTTTTACTGTGGTTTCTTGTCTAGTTACCCCGCAGGGTATTAGCATTTTACCCTGCTTGGGTAAATTTTTACCCTGTCCCCTAGATTCGCATGAGTCGCTAAGAAATATTCCCGGACTTTTTTTCACACTTTTTTCTGACAAGCTAGGTCCATTTCCATTTGTTTTGTTCAAAAAATTTTCTGTCACTCTGTCTTTCCAATTTTTTTTTGGTTTTTTGTCTCGTAAGAGAGTGGTGGGCAAATTTTTCCGTACCTATATCTCCGGATTCGGTCCTAAACATGAATTTCATAATATCAAATAAGTACTAGGATGGCTAGGAAATCCTTTTCTTTTTCTTTTTTTCTGTTTCTCATGATTTTAACGTTTATTTGAAAGCATAGCCGCTTGTCAAAGGTCACATGTCGGACGTCGCCCGCGAGGGAATTCGCGTGTAACCACCACGCAAACGCGTGATTCACACTGAATAAACTATGCCATGTCATGAAATATTTACTTAGTTGAGTAACAGCGTCACATTCCCTCCTCGCACGCACGCACCTGATGTCGGCGACGATAACCCCACACCGGAAGTGCCACCGCCGCCTGTCAATCCCGGGCTCGTTTTCCTGGAAATTCTTGACATATACTGGTTAGTGACGCGGGATAGCTGCTGCCTGTATTCTCCCACATCGACGCGACTGCCACCATGTGGGAGGGCGGTGTTGAATTTCCGGCTAATCTTATATCCGGACGTCCATTAAGGCTCGGCTGTTTCCGTTGGCGTTCTTTATGTGGCGCTGCAGATGGTGGAAAAAGTAGTAGGCCGAGTCAGGAGAATTTCCAGGCTTTACTGGCAAGGACGAGCGATTTTGCCATTTCCTTGTTTTTTTTTTCACTTCTATTACCATTTCCTTCTTTTTATGGATATTTATGACCATTCAGAAATTCTCCAGCTGCAGCTGACATCCTCTCTGTTCACATAATGATGGATTATGCTATACAAAATCCATAGTTCTGAACTTGCACTTGAACTTCAGCAAGTGCGAGAACTGGTCCCCAGAGACAGGTTTTGCGTGTTTTGATCAAAAGGAAGAACTCAAGACTTTGCATAGGCTCTGCTGTTCTATGGTGCGCGTGCATGTTCATTTTCGTAACCATTCATTCATTCACTCATTTATTTATTTATTTATTTATTCATTCATTCATTCATTCATTCATTCATTCACTCATTCATTCATTCATTCATTCATTCATTCATTCATTTATTTATTTATTTATTCATTCATTCATTCATTCATTCATTCATTCATTCATTCATTCATTCATTCATTCATTCATTCATTCATTCATTCATTTTCTTTGTTCGATTTGTTGCCTATTCTTCCATCGATTCTATCACTCTTTTGTTCATTTTCATTTTTTTCTTGGCGATGACATCATGAATTCAATATTTGGTAATTTTTACATAGTATCAAAGTGGTGTGATGGAATATGGAAGAGAAAATTGGTTGATCCATCGATCGATTCATCCTTTCTCTTTTTTATTTGCTTTCAATGGTCCCATCAATTTTATCATTTTTTGTTCATTTCTATTTTTTTTCGTGGTGATGACGTCATCTTTTCAATATTTGGTTTTTTTACACCGTAGTAAAAGGGGGGTGGGATGGAAGATGAAGGGGAAAGACTTGTCCATTCATTCATTCATTCATTCATTCATTCATTCATTCATTCATTCATTCATTCATTCATTCATTCATTCATTCATTCATTCATTCATTCACTCAATCATTCAATCATTCATTCATTCATTCATTCATTTCACTCGTTCATTCATTCGCTTATTCATTCTTTCATTCGTTTATTCATTCTTTCATTCGTTTATTCATTCGCTCGTTCTTCTGTTCATTCTCTTTTTCTTTTTTGTCTGGAGGAATACAATGACCTGGTGATCCGTGTTTTTTTTTGGACCACTTCCTAATCTTCTCTTGTAAATAAAGCTAAATAAAATCAAATTTGAAAAATTGTGAGAATCGTCTGGGATAGTGAGAGTGTACTAAATTTTTTCCAATTTACTTTACTTTTTTCCTTGTAAAATTTTCCGATTTAGCTTTTCACATGTTGGACTCAAATCTTCCAGGTGGAATACTCCGTGTGCACTGAAGAAATTAATAAATAAATAAATAGGCGTATTCTCTCAGAAATCACCCTTGGTTGCCACGATTTGCTTGCTAACCGCCCGCCCACCCACGAGAAGCATTCGAAGCGCCCAGAATTCCTTGGAGACCCGTTCTCGCCTAGCGCATGGATCACATTTCTCATTGTCTGTGGGTTTGTAGTGATATTCGGAGATGCTCAGCCAGGCTGTGGCTTGTTGTCCATAGCTTCCTCAGGGCTTTCTATCATAACTGGGATTCCTTTTAAGGGATATTTCCACTCGTATTTGTATTTTTACTGACCTTCACTATATCCCGCATAGTATATAGTTTTGTTAAGGCTTGTACCTCTTGAGAAAAAAGAGCGCTGGTGGAAATGTATTAGATACGCGCACTTCCTCTGTTTTGCCGTCGTTTTTCACCTGCCCTATTGTTCCAGCCTACTACTTACTTTTTTCCCATCAGGAAACTACTACTACAAAGTTATTTTCCCAACATCTACAGTAACATCGGCAGAATATCAATATCCACGTCAATTTGTGCTTCCTTGTGTCGTCTTCGTGAATGGAGAACATTCGGGAACAATTATGTATGGTGAATGCCGTACAATTATCCAATTATTTCAATTGCCGGGTATCCATGTTTTAGCTGTTAGGGTGTCCAGAAGCTGTAACTGGACTTTGGTTCGAGTGAATTTTCCATGGATAATGGGAGGAATTAACAAGTAAGGACCTCATATTTATGACCTCATATTTATGAAAGTTAGAAAAGTTATATGATACCTATTAGTTCATTGTGGACGAGTTGTTCCGGCAAAATAGGACATACTTCACAAATTCATAAGTACCTGGGAAGGTAAAATATATCCATCTCTCCCTGGAGAACTAATTTCTTTGGAATAGCAGGAATGGCTGGGAATATTTGTTGTTTTGCACTCAAGAATGTGGGTAAATATCGAACATTTTCCTGACAACATCTTTATCCTGGTCGTTCCTGGAAGATTTCTGGAAAATGGCCGCCTGAACCATACATCTGGCAGACTTTGGCCAATTTTATGGATAATAAAATTACTGAACATATGTAGCACAAGTCGTGCATTCTCACTAGCAACGGTTCCAATTTTTAGACGAATGAATGAATGAATGAATGAATGAATGAATGAATGAATGAATGAATGAATGAATGAATGAATGAATGAACGAATGGATGATTAAAAATTTCAGGCAAAATCGCCAATTTTGCCGTGATTCCTCGTAAATTATGCTCACTTTCTTGAGCCCTGCCCGGGATTTCTCTCCAAGCTAAGGTTCCAAGTGGCCCTGTACATTATCAGGATCTTGTTTACTTCATTCTCCCTATTCTATACGTTGTTTAATTTCTTTCAAAACTCTATATCAAATGAAGAATTCAGGAATAGAAAAGCAAAAAAAATACGAGCAAAAATATCTGAAAATGCGAAAAATTACATTACAATTGATCCGAACCCTTAAGGATAGCTTTATATATTCACAGTTATTTTTTCAAGAGATTAGTTAGATTATGTTAGACAGATTTTATTTTTATTATATTAAATTATTAGGGGCGGCAACTTGATTAAAGTCTTTAAAAAAAACTAAGCTAGCCCCCTTTACGTATCCCCACCCTCCTCGATCCTTAGCTGTCAGAATGACCGGAAAGGGCGGACCCCACGAACCTGAATAGAGCTCCTGGAATAGCTGGCAGATTGTTGTTGTTCTTGGGCCCGCATCTAGTACTAGAGTTCGTTGTTCAGGTTCTTGCTGTGCAAGTGGTAAAGCTAGTTACTTTTTACTTCCGTGAGAGTAATTCCACAGTAATTATGTTTTATTCAGAGTCTGCCTACGAATATTACATTATGTATGTGCAATGGAGAGCAGGGGTGGCGGACGTAGAAAAAAGCATAGATCTCAGATAGAAAGGGACTTTTACTGCTTTGGTTTTGGCAATTACCACATCTTAAGTTGATTTAGTACAGTGAATATGTGGTTTGGGACTTGGAATTTTCCGAGTTTTCGTCAGTGGAGCTTTTGTGACAGTTATCCATCCGAGAGCCGGTGAATGGAGATTATATGCATCAATTTATTTATTCATTTGAACTTTAGTCAAGAGCGAAAATCAACTGTTAAATGGGCATAGATGGCCGACTGATAGATTATGGGCGTTCCTCCTTCCAAGATATATTATATTATAAATAATTCACTAAATCGAGAGAGGAATCAGCGAAAGCGGTGAAATTTGTCCTAGATCTTCTAATAACCATGACTTTCATTTCCCAGCAGTCTCTTTATGTTCACGGAATGTTAAGAATTTCTGCTAATCATTAGAAATCACCCACCCACCTTTAGTCCACAGGGAATTCTTCCACTTTTTCGGCTTGTGCTAGTTTGTGACAGTTGTCCAACTGATCTGCTCCTTGCGCCGCCAACCAATGAAGTTTTTGAATTTCAAGAACTGTTGCTCTGCTTTTTGAGGTGTAAGTGTAAATATGGAACAATAAATAAGTAATTAAATGAACACAAAGAAAAATGCTTGGGTAATCAGTTAAATGACTAATTAAATAAATAGGCAGTCAAATGAATGAGTTAGTGAATGGATGAATGAATGAATGAATGAATGAATGAACGAATGAATGAATGAATGAATGAATGAATGAATGAATGAATGAATGAATGAATGAATGAATGAGACGAATGAATGAATGAATGAATGAATGAATGAATGAATGAATGAATGAATGAATGAATGAATGAATGAATGAATAATGAATGAATGAATGAATGAATGAATGAATGAATGAATGAATGAATGAGACGAATGAATGAATGAATGAATGAATGAATGAATGAATGAATGAATGAATGAATGAATGAATGAATGAATGAATGTGAATGAATGAATGCGTGAATGAATGAATGAATGAATGAATGAATGAATGAATGAATGAATGAATGAATGAATGAATGAATGAATGAATGAATGAATGAATGAATGAATGAATGAATGAATGAATGAATGAATGAATGAATGAATGTGAATGAATGAATGCGTGAATGAATGAATGAATGAATGAATGAATGAATGAATGAATGAATGAATGAATGAACTTGAATGAATGAATGAATGAATGAATGAATGAATGAATGAATGAATGAATGAATGAATGAATGAATGGGTTGAAGGATGAATGAATGGATGAGTGAATGAATGAATGGATGAATGAATGAATGAATGAATGAATGAATGAATGAATGAATGAATGAATGAATCGAGTGAATGAATGAATGAATGAATGAATGAATGAATGAATATGAATGAATGAATGAATGAATGAATGAATGAATGAATGAATGAATGAATGAATGAACGATTGAATGAATGAATCAATGAATGAATGATTGAAATCCAGAAAAATGCATAAATGAATAAATGATTGAACATAGAAATATTTCCAAAGTTTTGTAGTCTTTTGCAACTCCAAGGCGTTTATGGCTTCTTACTTCTTATTGTGTTCGCTTTGCTATACTTTTACATGGATCCCTATCCTAGATTTCTTAATTTGGGGACCAGTTCTCGCCAATCCTTTCACTGGTCCTCTGGTCGTCATAACTGAGGAAACATGCTGTTTTCTTGCCGTCAATGCCTTGCTGTACCGATGACGAATCATCTGCCGAAGCCGTTTTTGCCACCGAAAGCATTCCATATCTCTTGAATGATCGTGGAGCGCGGTGGTTCAGCGAGTGAACGACCGACACTCGGCTGTACAGATCATTATCTGCCGTGGCACATCACAGCACGCTGCTCAGCCCACTCACACATCTGGATCTTATATGTGAGATCCGGTGCACAGATGTGGACGTGCCGTCGTTCACATTCTTGCACTCCACACTGCCTGGCATTGCGTCACATTTGCGACACTGCGACCACTGCACGCCGTGTGACTCTTGCGTGCGTCATCCGAGCGCAATGTGTCCTGCTCCAGACACCGGCAGCTCACCTGACACATGTTGACGCCGTCGTCAACAACAGATGTTGACCATGTTGCACCTGCAGCGAAGTCTCAGCGTCGAATAAATCTACGCTGTTCCCTCCGTTTCTGTGATTTTCTCCTCAGGACCTATAGCAGAGCGGCGATTACTGCTCGATGATGTTAGCTAAGCTTGTGTTTCCTGTTGATAACCAGCAGTTACTTCTTAACTGGCAATTTCCTCTGATATCTCTTAAATCTCTGGTTATGCCTGTGATTATATACTGTAAAAACGAGTGTTGTTCATCTATCCTCACCAGAAAATCAGACTTCATAATTCAAGCATCGAGACTGTGAAATTACTAGGTTTTGTGGAACGTTGATAACTATTATTTAAACTTTCTGAGATTTTATTATGAATGAATTTTCTCCAGAATCTGCTGGTCAAAATGGTATACGTCACTCCGTGCAAAACTGCCGAAAAATCCGTTTTGAAGCCCCAACTTTTGGGGAGATTGTGGGCGGAGCTGGGGAGAGTGGGGGATGGCAAAGACACCAGAGCTAATGGTGCACTATAGGAAGCGCACAATCTGGGAAGATTCGTGCTGCTCACAAATGTTCTTCATATTCAATGCCTAACAGGACAGAATATGTGGGACCGAAAACACGTATTCCGACTTGGGACCGCCCATATGCTCCACAGATGTTGTAGTTCGTAGGAGGATTTTTCGACAGTTTGGCATGGAGGTCACGTATATCATTGTGATCGGGGGTTCTTGCGGATTTTTTCTACTTGGGATTCTCAGGAATGTTTTGGGCGGGGGGGGGGGGCTGCCTTTGAGCCTAAAAACTGGCCATGTGATTAGCTTGGATCCTGCAACCCATAAATTTATAGGATTTAGAGGAGCAGGATTCATACTGAGAAATTTATCAAGGTCACTCATTCATTCATTCACTCATTCATTCATTCATTCATTCATTCATTCATTCATTCATTCATTCATTCACTCATTCATTCATTCATTCACTCATTCATTCATTCATTCATCCATTCATTCATCCATTCATTCATTCATCCATCCGGCCATTCATTCATTCATTCATTCATTCATTCATTCATTCATTCATTCATTCATTCGTTCATTCATTCATTCATTCATTCATTCATTCATTCATTCATTCTTTTCTCTCCTTCCACTTGATTGATTTCATTGATACTCTGTTCATCTTTACTTTTTCTTGGTCCAAGCATCAAATCACTATATAGTAAAACTCATCTGTTTGTGTGTTTGTTGGTTATCGCTTATATCTCACGATCCAACCGACAAACACACATGAATCCTATACCGTTCGACTCAGAATTGTGCCACGCACTGCAAGGTCAGCGTCTTTTCCCGCTTTTTCCACAGTCGGTTTTATCGACTTTTGGCAGCTTCGCCGCGCTTCGCGTAGATCACAATGAGTTTTTGCACTGCGGGGCACAATCCTGACCCGAACGGTATAGGTTTCATGTGCGAATGTCTATGAATCGTCTGCCACAGAAAAATAGCGGATGTTTATTTACTGTTTATTCATTTATTTGTTGGACTTTAGGTTGCTATCAGTGGTTAAACTCTCAGGTTTCTCTCTGTGGTCAGCTGAGTTTTTCGAAAGGGTTGAATACGAAGTTGAATTTTCTATACGGAAGCGATTACCAGCACATAATTTGATTACATCCCTACAAGTGCTCCGACTAGCCTTTGGCGAGCCTCGCAACTGTCGGCTTCATCCGCTTTGTTGAAAATTATTGGTGCGTCAGCACCGAATTCCCGCGAAGCGGGCAAGTGCGAGACTCGCCGGAGGCGAGTCGGAGCACTTGTATTTAGTATTTACTAGTATTTTACATCATAGTAAAATGGGTGTGGAAAAGAAAATGGATGAAAAAAAGTGGTTTTGTCCCCAAACTGGCTCCACCTAGTCCAAATTGCCTGCAATTTCGATTTTGAATCCCTATATGGCACCTTCGGACTGATCATTCGCCCTAGTTCCTAGCCTAGCTGTACCAATTGCCATGGAAGTGCTGTTTTCATCTCGCATCGCAAAATCCAGGGTGATTTCCGGAACAGACATGGACACGAGTGTTCTTTGCGATGTCCGTCACTAGCGGCTTAGCTTTGGATTAGCCTAGTTGGGAAAGGACAGGGTAGTACATCAGCTATTCACTTCACCACATGTCTATGTACGTAGTAAGTGTATGCTTCGGATTCAGAGCTTACGTCCTTTAATGTTTGTAATGTCATCCATCGCATGCATTATTGAGATTACCCAGGGTAAACTTGGAATCGACGGTATTTTCACTCTTGAGGAGCGGTTAAAAGTCTGTTTTTTTTTTACGTTTTTTGACCCTAAGTTTTTACATTTCAAGACTTCCCCGTATTGTCATTGCTCGTATTACCGGAAAAGAGTGCCTGAATCCACAAACGCTCAAAATTCCTCGTCCATGTTTTGTAGGACGTCGGCACCCACGTGTTCAAGTGCACCCCGTGTGCATTATCACTGGAGTGCAGCCAGTGATCCAGCAATCCCTTGCACTTGGCGACTGCACAACTCCCAACTCTCGCAGTTCCAGGGTGCACGGGATGTTTTCCGAGGGAGACCAAATTCGTATTCGTGAATATATTGACTGGTCAACGCGCCGTACCTGCATTGCTTTGAAAATACGCAATTTTTAGCGAGTAAAATAGTGTATTTTTGTCGCCTGTCACAAATTCCTGACGATTTATGCGAAAATATGAGGATTTGAGGGTGGTGCGATTTTGAAATTTCGAAATATCGTGAGGCAAAAGACTGTGCAAATACGTGGCAGGTTGCTATTTTTGTGTATTTTTGTAAATAGATAAGGAATGACGTGGAAATGATGGAAAATTAGAGCGAAAGTTGTCTGGAAATTTTCAATGCTCGGAAAAGGATTTTCTTCGAGTGAAAAGCCAAGGAATTCCCAATTTTTCGAGAGAAAAAATTCAAAATTTTGTTGGAAATCTCAAATAACAATTCTCTGAAACAGTAGGACTTACAGAAGTGGAGAAAGGAGGTGGAGTGCTACGGAGGGTTTTGAAGAAATTGACCATCCAGGAATTTATGGATAAAAGTATCCACCTAAAATTTCAAATTTTTAATAACCTTTGAAAAATCGTAAAATGTAAAAATAATGCAGCAGAGGTGTGAAAACTCTCAGCTCATAATAAAATAGTAAACCTCTTCGATATTTACTTCTTGGAATTACCTGCTTATCAGCCGAATCCAGTGCGTCACATGTATCATTATTATTACCCAGGGTAACTCTACAAATTTTTCTGTAGTTAGCACGAGCGGCAATACATCTACCATGGGTAATCTCAACTATCCATTCAGGTCCTGGAGGAAGCGTAGGAATGGCTGAAGGGCTTCCTTTTTCTCAATGATGCATCCAAGGGAGGGGGTAGGGTAAAAATTGATAGCTAGGTAAGAATTCTGTGTTGGCTGATTCCCGTAATTTTATGGACACTTTCTGAATATTTGCTCTTAATAATTTGCATACAATATTTATGTTCTAAATAACCTTATTTCTGGATTTCCTAGCTGCGTGGAACCACATTCAGGCGGGAATCGTTCATCTCAAACCTCCACCACTTCCCTACCTGCGTTCGGCCTTGCTATCTGATCATATGACAATTTAAAATGTAATTTCTATTGTTCATTGCACTTAATGAACCCTCTCATAGAAAAACTGCAAAAATCATGCAAATTTAATGGATTTTCCATTAATCGCGAAGGAAGATTCAGCGATTTCCTCGCAAAATTCAACCCATTGCACCTAAATTAGTCATGAGAATGATTTAAGCCTTTGCTGGTGCGAGAGCTGTGAAATATGGAAGGTGGCGGAGGGAAATGTTAATGAATAGTTGGCGTGAAATCTACAGCGATGTCCGCAAAAAGTACGGGCTCCATTCTTGGTGTGAATTTACCCATCTTTAGCACACTGGCGTCAACTTGTTCATCCTGGGTAACCTCAATGATGCCTAGAATTTACAGCAAAACTCATCGAAAAGGGAAGGAAAGGGGGTGGGGGCTTTTTTGCGAGATGATGGTTTCTTAAAATGAAAAAAAATGCATAAGGTGAGCATTGAGCCATGGGGCGCTCGAGAGTTCTTGCAACGGGTGTTCTTTTTTCATTTTTGGGCGTAAAATGCACAGCATTGTCTGCAATGTGTGGTTCTGAGCGGTGTTCTGAACTGGTTTTTCTCAGTGTCCACTCCTTTGATTGCAAGTGTCTTTTCCAGAAAGTTTTACCGTGAAATAAAATGTGTTTACAGCAAATACACTGGCTACTTTGGTCAATACTCCTTGCAGGATCCATCGTGGGGAGTTGTAACTGGATGGGGCGGGGCGGTCAAGCTCTGCGATTGGTCAATTCACGCAACCGGCCAATCGTAGAGCTCGCTTGCTCTGCCTTTTTCAGGTGAAATGCTCTACGCTATGTGGATCTAACATATTTGGAGTATTACTATATTAGTTTTTAATGAAAAGGGAAAAATCTTATAATAGAAAATATTTAGGTTAGTATAGATAGAATAATAGATATCAATAAAAGGAAATCATCACGTATCGAATAAAATAGTTAGGTTTTATTCCCTTTCGGAGTTCATTCTCTATGCCCTCGTATTGCAAGAACTCTGCAAAGTCCGCATTTTTGCGTCGAGCGCTTTGCAGACTTCGCAGAATCCTTTATTCTTTCACACGGCGGTTATTGTCTTATGCGGGGTTTTTCATGCTCACAACCTCATTAGAAGTCCATTCGGCTTTATTACGTGCAAAAAGTGCAGCAGAACCTTTTGTAAGTCATTAAGCCGTTATTGACGCTAATCGTTTTATGTCCTTTGCAGGAAATAATGTCAAATTTCAGAGCCTAGAGCTCATTACATGATTCATTAGAGATTATGTCGTGGAATTGTGCACATTGTCTGCAAAAAAATATTTGTATGCCGTAATCTTGGATGTTTCCACGAACATATACTGTAGTATTGCTTGTTTTTTCCTAGGCATTATTCTATCGGTGGAGTAGTGGTTGATCTGTAGATGGAAAAATATGAGACGTGAGGTAAATTATGTGTTCTGCAATCGGGTCTCAATTATGGATTTTTCAAGGCACATTTTTGTTAGCTGCGGTCTCGGGGAATGAGAGAGAGAGCAAGAAAAAAGTGTGGGACGAAATGGCAACCCGATCAGCCGAAATTTCAAAAAGGCTGTTAGGAAATTTAGTTTGAGTATCTGTATATATAAAAATGAAAGTCTGTATGTATGTGTGTGTGTGTGTGTGTGTGTGTGTGTGTGTGTGTGTGTGTGT
>JARK01000027.1:25205-49300 GCA_000688135.1 Ancylostoma ceylanicum
GTATTGATTTATCAATTTTATTAATTTTTCGCAATTTTTGCCCAAGGGTCGGTGAGGACATGTCTACTGGGGTTATCGAATACGCTGAGCACGAATATGACAATCATTTTGCACCAATCTGATTAATTTTTTATACTGGTTATTTTGTTTACGTGCGGGTGACGAAAGGGCTACCGAGGATACTTAACATAATGATCATCGAAATGTTCGTGGGCAGTTCGAGTGATTGTATTAGTATCAATAACTATCCGCATCAATGTGAAAAGCCGGGGGTAGAAAACTCCCGAGCGAAGCCGGGTATACCGTCTAGTGAGTAATTAAAACACATACCTTAAAATTATGACAAAATTGAGAATTCAAAATTTTTCTCGAAATTCCTATCTAACTAGTGAATTTTCCTTTTTTTGCGAAGGTTTTATCTATTTCATGTTTTTGCCCACCTTCTCCGCCTCTTCTCCCAAAGTTCCACTGAGGTTACCCAGGGTAAGCGTGCCAACACCACACAAATTTATCCGTCGCTAACGTGGGTGTCAGCAAGTTACCCTGAGCCGCATGCATTATTGAGAATACCCTGGGTAGGCCTGTTAAGCACCACACGAATTTACCCATCGTTTACACGGGTATCAACACGTTTACTCTGGGCCGCATGCATTAGTTAAATCGCCCAGGGTAAGCGTGTTAACGGCACACAAATTTACCCGTCGTTAACAAGGGCGTCAGCACGTTAACCCTGAGTAATCTCAATGATGCATCCAGGCTCAGAATTTGCAGGAAAACCTATCAGAAGAGGAAGCCTAAAGGGGCGGGCTAGAGTGCGCCTCTCGCTGTCTGCTTTCTCTTCACATTTGCTTGCTCTCTCCTCGTCCTGCCAGATTTTATAAGTTGAATAGAAGGATGTTTTAAACGTATTAATTATTAGATTAATATTCGATATCGAGAAGGTCAAAAATTCGAATATTCGAGGAAGAAAGAGCGGTATGCTCTGGAGGAGAAATAGAGAGGATTATTATAGGGCTTTCTCAATCTCGAATATTCGAATATTTGAATCATTTTTTGAATTTAAAAGTGAATTGGGCAAACTGTTCTGTTCTGAAGTTTTTCCACAGGTGGGCATTGGAAAAAAATTGGGGCCGACGCCGTTTCGGGGACTTGGATGGAAAATAAAAAATAATGAAGTAAAATAATAAAAATATCAATTGTAACATTAGATAATCAATGAAAATTATCTGAAAAATAATAATAAAAATAAACGGTTGAAAATCCACTAATACAAAATTTTTATTTATTTTGTAAAGTAATTTTGAACATCCTCCCCGCGGCTGCCTTCTGAGGAACTGCTGCGGCCCGCCAAGCCAATTTTTTCGTGGATCCCGCCTGGAAAGTTCACTGATCACTCGCTGTACTTTTCAGCTTTCCGCCACAGAATCCAGGTGATCTCTGGGTTTTTACGGGGGCCACGCAGCGCCGCCGCATGTGTGTGACCGATCACGGCGACACTTCAAAAAATACGTGACTTTCCGTGGAGATCGCTCGCTCGCCACTAATCCTCTTTCCATATTTGGTCGATGTGTTCTCATATAAAGTCGCTGCGACTTCTACGGGGTGTCCACGATTCGCAGAAATTCCCCTGCACACCTACCGTACTCGCAGTCTTTACGAACTGTCTGCTTGTTATTTAGCGTCTGTATGCGCATGTTGCTCTTGCAGATGCATTTCGATGCCCTATTAGTCTGTGATTTTTCGTGGTGTCTTGCGATAATGCACCATAGATTACGGACATTTGGATGGACCTTTGCAGATGTTCTGATATTTGCTTGCTCTGCAGGGTTACCTGCAAGTCAGTGGCATTACAGCCGGCAGTTTTCTGGAATTTTTTTCTCGGAAAAATCACTATCTGCTCGTTATTTATTGATAAGGGCTCATTGGTCTGGAACATTCTTCGGTTTTTCCGTCCATTCGTTCGCTTCGCAATTAATTTGATTAGTTAACCTAAAAAACTTATTTATGGCCATGTTATTTCTGGGTAATCTTGGGGTTTTTTCCATTTGATGAGAATTAAATCCAGTGAATGGTGGATAATTGATTTTGATCACCCGTTCTAAATTTAATTTTAGGTGAGGTTTACTGTGCTTTATTTATGGTGCAGTATTACGCTATCATTATTGCTCATGCACTTATTAGCAGCTTTATTGTCAAAAAATTTCCCATCGCTGGATGCATGACTTTATACCATATCTATGGTAAGTGGTCACGGATCAGTGCTATTATGTATGGAGCGCCGCATCTGGGAATGACGGCGCGTTCTGCGACTGGCCGTCAACTTTTTCGACAGGTTGACCAATCACAGAGCTCGGCCGCAATGCCCTTTCCAGGTTCATCGCTCCACATCCGTGCAATGCCCTCTTGACTCCTGTAATAACATTTAAGGGGATGTGAAGCGTTATACATGGAGAGGGCGGCATGGCCAATTTCCATGATTGGTCAATCCACACTGCTGTCCAATCATAGAGCTCGGCCCCGCCTCCTACTTCAGGTATAACGCGTCACACCCGCATTGAATTAATGTAGATGGGTTCCACCACGATTTGCTCCTCACATCGTGAAGTGTCATCTGTCCCAAAAATCATGGTTATTCCATGTGCTACGTGTAGGTGGACATCCAACATTTTACTTGACGGTTGATCCTATTTGTGATCTTTGCCATGCTGGACGCGAGCCAACGTGGCAGGACATACAGGGTATACCCGTGCGGTTCGGTGTTTGAAACGCGTCCAAAGCGCAAAATGGCAGAAAGTGACAGTTTGCTGCCCGGACGAGACCTACCGCCCCATCTCTCCCCAGCACACCGATCCATGACCCCTCCGGCAACGATTCCCACCGTAACCGCTGTTTGTAGTTTGCTGTTGGGCTTAGCGAGTCGTTATCTCACATCACCCCCTCCCGGCTGACCCGTGTTCGTCGCCTCGTATCAGTTTTCGTTGATAACTGAAAGTGTTGGCACTCGAAACCCGGGAATGTACCAGTGGTGGGATGCGAGGGGCGTGGCCTCGCCGCGTGTTAGCCCCGCCCACCGCTCGTATCTGTAACTGTCAACAGTTCGTCGTCGTCGAGTTCGACACGTCGCGTTGTTCATATCGCATGGAATGCGCTGTAGTGGATCTTTGTAGTGTGTGGCATTTGTTTGTTTGTTTGTTTATTTGTTTACTCTGTGGTTCAAAAGTAATGGCAGCGGGATTTTCACAGGTTTTCACGGATTGTTTCTGGGATTTTTTTCCATTCATCGTAGCCAGCAAGGTATCCAGCATTTCATGGAGAGTTTTCTTGCGAATTTTGTTGTAAATTTACTTTTTAAGATTTTTGCCTTTCTCTGCCTGTCTGCGTCTCTACTATCTCTACTTCTCTCCCTCGCTCTTCCTCCTCTTCCAGTGAAATTTCATGTTGCAGCCCGAATTTCTCCTGGATTTTCATTTTTTTTGCTTTTCCTTATTTTTACTACATTTTCGTGGTTACCCAGAGATTTACCTCCTTTTTCTCCTTACTATTGCTACTATATACTGCTATTGCATATGTATACTACCACTATTCTCCTGAAAATTCCAGGATATTCTTTTTTCCTGAATCTGCAGCAATCCAGAGCCATTACATCTCGAAGCAAAAATTGTTGCAGCACGAAATTTTACAACTATACGAATGCTTGACATCATTTGTCATGGATTTTCTTTGCTTTTTCACACTCCCAACGCTCACTTTTTCGTCGTGGGACCTCTCCGTCGAACATCCCCCTTGCGCCCCTTTTTCCTCCTCCGTTCCAAACTTTGATTTTTCATTTTTCCACCAGTTTAACAAAGTAACAAAACGAAAGTCATACCTCCTCAGCACACACATGTTCCATGATCCTCCTCCTCACTCCGCCCATTTATCCATATCGCCCGTTGACGCTACCGCCTATGCATAGTCGAGTAATTTTTCGTGTTTCTCTGCTTCTTTGTGTCTCTTCATAATTGCCCATCTTTTCAGAATGTTAAGCAATAAGCTAAGAAGACTATTTGCTAAGCTAAATGTGGAAAAAGACATGAAAATTCAGTCGATATCGAAGAAGAAGCTGCAAAACAAGAAGAAACCGGCGTTGGAACTGCCTGATAGCGTTTGGTAGGTCATTCAATCCAGAAAATCCTATTTATTTTTTAAATCCACCCTTTCAAAATTACTGCGTCCCATGGGGGAGTTGTATTTACATCGTTTGGGAACACGTGCCGCTGGGAAAGAAAAACAAATCCGGTTTGCTTTTCCGAGGGCGTGTTCCTGGCTTTTCCACGCATGTGAGGGATAGAGTTTCTTAAACTGCGGATCAGCAGTTTAGAGAGTTGGAAAGTCAGGGTTGTTGTCGTAAACAGCGCTGTTTACCGGGAGGATGGCATGGATTTGAAGAGCAGATTGCGTGGATAATTCACAGGGGCATAGTCTTGGGCTCATTTCGGGATTTGCTCCATGGATCAAGTAAACTTCCGGGTAGGAATTTGTGGAAATTTCCTGGATTCCTTCCGTTCACGCAGAGAAATTAGGGAAAGTGCAGCATAAGGATAAGGGATTTTCAGTGCGTACAATCTTCGCAACCAATTTCCTCGGGAAAAAGCTGCTGTTAACGAGGTGAATTCATGGATAAATTGCCCATCAGGTCTGCATAATGAGAAGATTTATGGATGCTCTGTAGGGCAAATTAGTGGCTAGTTTAGGACGCTTTTTACCAGTTTCCTTTTTCCTGGAACATTTTCCCGTGAACCACTGCAGAATCTCACGTACAGCGATGATTTCTGGAGTGAAAGTACAAAGAAATGCTCTGAGGGGGCTAATGACCCTATTCAGGGATTTGCTAGAATCCAGGGGGATAAAATTTTATTTTGAACCGAGTTTTAAGCCATCCTATTCTTTTGTCCAGTAAATTCTGGACCAAGGTGCATAGCTGAGATTACCCAGAGTAGATCTATTGATGCTTGTGCTACAATGTGTAAGTTTGTGCGGTGTCGGCTCGTCCACCCAGGGTAATCCCAGCGATGAATGCGGATAAAATCTAATTTTGAACCGAATTTTAGGCCAACCGTTCCTTTGAAGCCTTTTCCAGTAAATTCTACCCAGGATGCGTAATTGAGATTACCCATGGTAAACGTGTTAACGCCGCTGCCAACGATGGGTAAGTTTGTGTGGTGTTGATGCATTTACCCTGGGTAACCTTAGTGATGCGTGCTGCCTCCGATTCTACGAGTAAGGTAACGCGCTGATTTTTGGTAGAGTTCTATGCATCCGTGGATCCAGAAAATTTCCGTGGGGTACCTGGATTTCTAAGATGGATGTGCCGCTACTTATAATAGGCGGGATCTGGGGTCGGATGCATAAGATTACCCAGGGTAAACGTGTTGGCACCATGGAAGTTAACCTATAGTTAGCACAGAAATCAACATATTTACCCTGGGTAATCTCAACGATGCATTCAGATCCTCCATTTATTAGTGGGTAAATCAAAGTTTCCAGGAATTTTACGAAGAAAATTTTCGAAAAGCTACTTTAGCTCGAAGTTGAAAGCTAAAGAAAAGGGAGCAATTTTTTAGTTTCCAAAGTTTTCCGGGAAATTTCCATCTGCGGGTCATAAAACCATAACGTGAGAAAGTTAGATTTTGTGTATTTGACCCATTGTCTCTTTTTCTTGTAATATTTGCCAATTTATAACCCATATCTAGACCGCCCTCACCCTCCAGCGTCGCTACCGTAACCCTTTTCCATTCAGGAACCTCGTATTCGACTACTCGTCGCCGTTTGATGTGGTGAAATGGCGCCGTGTCAACAAGCAGTTCAAACGTGTTATGGATAATCGGGTGAAAAGGACACTCTACCTGGACGTGTTGAGAATGGATATCACACAGATTTTGCCCAAAGGATTACTGGGAGATGGTGAGTTGCCCCAGGGTCATGTGGCGCGGGCTATATTTGGCCCGTGTCCCAGCGCTGAAGTTACTCGAAACAGAGCTAAGAGCAGGTCAAGGTAAAGTGGGTGAAACTGATCCTAGAAAAGTTGGATTTTCGTGGGAGGTTTTTTGCGCCTGATATTTTTGCGCAAATATTTTTCCAACAAAAATAGCCGCATTTGCCTAAAGCCTCGGCGATGGTTGTCATAATCCACGCCCACCTCCGGGGCAAAAATCAGCAAATCGCTTTAAAAATCCCCTGTTTACAGTGTATTCACGTGCGTTAATCGGATCGCGCGCGCGCGAATTCGCCCACTCGAATTTCGTCGCCGATCTCGTTGCGCTTCCATTTATATGCTCCCCACGTGCCAAGGAGATTTTCAAAAGGGCTACCTTAAAATCCAGAATTTCACATAGTTAGGGGTTCATAGCCGGACAAAATTTGCCATAAAGTGTTGACTGTTTGCTCGTGAAGCGCCATAAAAGGTGTTTTATCACGCTATTATGGGAACAGCGAAGTGTTATCAATTTCCAGAGAAAAAATGCCGGGAAAAGATCGATAGTGGACGAGGCCTTCGGGGGTTTTCGCCGGTTTTTCCGGGTCCTTATCAGTTCATCCAGAAATTTTCCATTCGAGTCGCACGTTGATTCTCTGTTTACTTGTGTTTGTTATCACACGGACAGACAAGGATGTCAGCCCAGGTGAATCGAAGATCGCACTGGAATGGGGAAGTAAAGCTCTTATTACTGTCTTCTGGCGGAAAAATAGATGTGAAGTACTAGTTTTGGTGCCATTCGGAAACTGTTTCTTTCTCTACTGATGGAAAAAATCAATTTGAATTTGAGGTGTCCGAAAAGTTATCTAAACCTGCCATGGAACTTTTGGAAAAAACTAAAAAAAATGAATTTAAACCTTCCAAGACTTTCAGGGCATAGTAAATATAGATTATTGTGGTCTTCTGTGAAAAAATATAGGATAGAATCCTTGATTTGGAGTTGTTTTTTTAAGTGTCTGTTGCATTCATTTGTTAGAGTTAACCTCACTGATTAAAAAAATAGAGAAATCCGCACATTCTCCTCATGGAGGCTTTTCTCAGGAGAGGAATATAAGCTTACAATTGAAATGAGGTAACTAATATCTTGAAAGAGTAAAGCAAACCGAGAAGATTAGAGAAAAATCCTAGATTTCAGGGCCTACCTGGCTCAAAAACACCCGTCCCATCTCGGAATCCTTTATTTTTTTCTGAGATCCTCACATGAAAAAAATCTTCAGGAGCTGTTTAGACCATCGTTGAGATTACCCAGGGTAAACACGTCGGCACCATACAAAATTACCCATCGTCAGCAAGGACGTCGACACGATTACCCTGGGTAATCTCCAAAATGCACTCCAGCGCTGATCACAATGTGTTATTTCGTGCAATACTGCCCTTCTCGAGCCCCATTTTCTGTGGAGCTCATGGGCGTGGTCAAGCGAGACTAGGTCTCCCACATGGACCGCTTACCCTGGGTAATCTCCAAAATGCATCCCAGCCCTGATAACTATGCATGACTCCGTGGAATGCTGCTAAAACCACTTTCGAGCCCCGATTTTTGTGGAGCTTGTGGGCGGGGTCAAGGCGGGAGTACGAGTTTTACGGCGTGGGCCAGCCTGAATTTTACTGGTCAACCAAACCGGATGCGATGTTGCAGAACATTTATTCATTAACTTATTTATTTATTACACCAATACGTACGTAGGTGTGCCATGACTAGCAGGCGTATCCTGAATCAATTAACAAAAGACAGAATGAACAAAAGAATAGGAAAAAAGGACATGTGCATGCGCCGCGGTCGCGTCGCGGCGCCAGTCATGACGGCCTCCCAAGTAAAATCATGGAAAAGGAGTATGTATATGAATTTTTTTCATCAAAATGAGGTGCGAAAATGTGAAATTTTCCCATCTTTGTCTCCATTTTCTTCAATAATACAGTGAAATTTTTTGCATTTCATGTTTCTTCCCATGTCTTTATTTCTCTTTTTTTCTGTATTTTTGTGTCATAATCACGAAAGATGATTTACAGCCTTTACAATTCCCACTTTAGTTAACTAATAATTGCTGAAATGTTCACTTTCAAAGCGTTTTTACTTTTCAAACTTCAAGTAGCTGTTAAGTAGTAATTAATACGTTACGCCACATTGTTTATACTTTATCAACATCTCCTTCATATGTACTTTCAACAGTGTATTTTGTCATTATTACCATATTCCTCCCTATCATTACAGAACTCGTTTCACTGTTATTATTGCGCTACGGTAACGTGTGTGAATTCTGTCGCCTTTCGCACGTCACAAATCGGGGCGCGACGTTGTTTTGATGCGACGAGTGCTTTATTGGCTCGATTTGATGTGCAGCACCTCGTGCGGATTAGTGGTGTTTCCGGATATGGCCCACGGGGTAATTATCCTGGTCATCACGGGATGTTTCCCGTGTGGCGGGGCTTCCTCCAGGGCGTACTATGAGCGAGATGGCGGTCGTTCTGTGGGGGAACACGTGGCGCCAGAAATAGCGCTGCACTTCCTGGTGTTTCGAGACGAGTTTTCCTCTGGGAATGTGATAAATTGTATTGACCCTACTTGGGAGAAGTCATTCGAGGGTGTGCTACACCCAGAGAGGGCGGGGCAAACGAGCGCTGTGATTGGTCAATCCACGCTACTGGCCAATCACAGAGCTCGGCCCCACCCCTTTCGGGTGTAACACGCTACAGCCGTCGTTAGACGATGGTTCCCGCCTGATATTCAGGAAAAGATATGAGAAAGGCGATGAGAAATATTTATTCACTGGTTTGTTCATTTGGTACACATGCAATAAGTTGCACACATACAGGGTTACCGTAATCACTCGAAATAAAGTGCTAGAAATAAAGTTCAATGAACTGCTTCAGATCAAAATTAAAATTATTTTCAATTAATTATCTGATTTTTTAAGGCAATTCGACACGAAATGCAGTGAACTCCAAACTACCCTAGACAAGTAGCGGAACCGCGGCGCGGGCACTCTGGTTGTCTGCTGCACTGAGGCCGCGGGCCTGCTGGGCAGAGACACATAGGAAGACCGATACGTCGTGATTTCCCGCTGCCTCGCGATTTGCGGCAGACAGCCAGAAGCTTAATAAAATCTCTATGTGCTTCCAGAAAAGCGCGAATTTCACCTACAATCAGCCCAGGAATCCATAGTACTTGCGTCGGACAACTCGTCCAACTTGAAGGAGGCGGAGCCATTGTGAGCCCTACTCAGAGCGTTCCTGGCAAGTAGTGTGATTGCATCTGAAACCCTCTCGACCTAAAGCTTGTTAACAACTTGCTTTCGCTTTTTCTTGCTTACAAGTTGTGGGTGAAAAGCTTGCCGACAACTTCCTTAACCAACAGGCGATCTCCTTGCAAGTTGTCGACGAGCTTGGGCCGACAAGTTGTTGACAAGCTTTGCATCGAGCAAGTTTCAGATGCGTTTAAACACCTTGTTCTGGACGTCCCGAGTATAACTGGAATTCATGGAGCAGAGATTGGGAATACCCTACTTTTTACTACGTCTTTTGACGAAATTCATGGCGACATGTTATCTTACCGTTTTTTTCTGCTCCTCTAAACGGTTCTATTTTAATGTGTACAAAATGGAATCCACGTGAAAGCTTTTCTCTGGCAGGAACGATGATGTGCGAAAAGAAATTGTCGTAAATGTGCACTAACCGGTTTGGAAACTTTCGTGGACGGTTCTGTTCAAGGAACGTTCACGATGACGTCACGATTTTGATTCTTTTGTCTTGTAGCCGAACATTTTGTTGCAAGAGGCCTGCGTCCAAAATTTAATGGATGTGCCGGAAGTTGAGAAATAGTTGAGAAATCCAGAAAATTTCCCAAATAGAGGGTTTTCTGCAAGGAATTGCGTTACGTTGCAGGAGCGTTTGCCGATAATCTTTGAAAAAATTGTCAGAAATTGCCGTGAATCATATGTAATTCGTCAAAAGTGAATCATGATCACAAATCCTAGCCGTTTGGGTTTGCCGCAAAGGAATTTCACTCAAAAAATCATCTTATTACGGGCAAATTCAATGATGAATGCCAAACCTGGGTAAGGTCAGAAAAAAAAACAACTGAGGTAGCATGCATCACTGAGATTACCCAGGGTAAACTTGTCAACGTCACACAAATTTGCCCATCTTTAGCAGGACGTCGCGTTTACCTCAAGTAATCTTAATCATACATCCAGGCCCTAAAGATTGAGGTTTACCGAGTACTGCTGGTGGAAGAAGAAAAGATTTAGGTATGGGTAACCCCTTACTGAAGAAGGTTGCGTCCCATAATTCTGCTCCCATGCGACCAGAGGTCAAGGTCGGAGTCATTAACGTTTCTCAGTTTTCGTTCTTCAGGAAGCTGGGTGCATCATTGAGTTTACCCTGGGTAAAAGTGCCAATGCCCATGTTAAAGGTGGGTGAATTTGTCGGTGCAGGCATGTTTACCCTGGGTAATCTCAGTGCTGCAAGCGGCCATAAGACCTGGGCTTGGATGCCCCCAGGGTAAACGTCATTACGCTCATAATAACGATGGGCGAATTCTGGCCGCAAGCATGTTCACTCTGGGTAAATTTGAGGGTCTCAACATGTTTGCCCTGGGTAACTTCAATGCTGCATGCGATTGGGTCAGAGTGCATCTAGGGTAAACGTGTTTACGCTTGTGTTAACGATGGGTAAATTTGGAAATGTTGACACGTTTACCCTGGGTAATCTCAGTGATGCTTGTGGTATCATTAAATGTTGCTCTCGTTACTGCTTAGCACAGCTGTCACTCAAAAATTCCACTCTGCAGCGTGTTTTTCTCACTTTTTGACGGGTAATTTCGGCTAACTGGTTACCCATAGCTCTGTTGCGCAGCTCGTTTCTGTCTCTACCCAGGTGCCTGTCCGCTTGTTTCCTGTTCCATCTCCGCTAGCACTCTGTCATATTTGATCCAGTGATTTTCCAATGCTATCCATCAAATTCCGCGGCAGTTATTACCAGTTCCTACCGCTGTCAACACGAATCTGCACCGGCCGTGTTGACGCGGACTTTTTCCGGCATGCACTTGGTCATGCTGCGTACGTGACGATGTGGCCACAACGCGGTGTTTCTCCGGTTTTCCATCACCCCTGCATCAACAGTTATTGCCCTGGACATGCGAGAAATCCCCAAAAAAACTCGTTTTCGGGGTAATTTCTCCAAATTACCTGGGTTATTTTTACTCCGGGTTTTTCTGGATTTGTTTCACCCCTCGACATTTGATATTAACTAAGAATGATAACTGCCAAGGACATACAGGTGTTGCCTTGTGTTCTTTCTTCTGGTTCCACTGTTCGCTCCACGACATCTGTTCATTGTTTAAAAATATGATTTGGGTGGAGAATTGAGGGACTGTGGAAATGGAGAGGAGCAGAGAAACAGGCAGATGTTTTTCCTCAGTACGTCATAATTATCCAAGCAACACCGGCAAACACTTTAAATTCAACAGTTGTTTGTTTTCTGGATTTTCGTCGTTTACAAAGTGCTGGTGGTGGTGGGCGCCGATGCTTGAGTCATCGGTTGTACCTGTCAATAAACGGGGGGATACTTACAGCTTACTTTTCTAATTTTCAGTTTTTTAAATTTTTAAATTAGTTAATTTATTTTTGCGATATTTTCCAGTACTTTTTGCCTAACTTCAATTTCTCCCATAGTCTGATAATCCTACAATTTACAAATGCTAGGCCGCATAATATTTTCTATAAACCATGCGAAATGCCTTGTTTAGCATCGATCGATAATGTCTCGCATCAATCAATAATGTAGTGGACAGTAGCCAAATTCTCCCAAACATCGGAGACGCTAAACCCTTGATGTGCGGGTCGAGTTAAAAACTTGCAAAAATTAGTTCCCGTAAAGCTGTCACAAAAGTTGGCCACCAATCGGCGAGCGAATTCCGTGTTTAGCATCGATCAATAATGCATTGCATTAATCAATGACGTGCTGGACACCAGACAGATTAGCCCAAGCATTAGGAATACTAAACTCATGTGGTACAACTCGAGGAGGTGAGAACTTGAAGAAATTACCTGCCACAAAGCTGTCCCATAAATTAGGCACCAATCAATAATATGAGTCAAGACGTTTAGCTACCGTAAGCAGGAAGTTTGTAAATAACAAACAATTTTTTCATGATGGTAGGTACGCGGTGGACAAAAATTATTTCTCTATGGTGTCCCTAAATTTTGGCTCCGATTGAGAGTGTTACGGTTTGGCTTGAATACCATCTGTTCATGATGTTTTGCACTGAAAACACTGACAACTTTGACTGTGAGTGTTGTCCCAAAAATTTCGGCACCAATCGATAATGTTTGTTACTGGGTGCTTGGAATTTAATCAAAACTGGCTCAAAATTCGCGGTTTTTCCACTCAGGATTGCTTTGCTTTTGGCAAAGCAGTTTAGTTGGGCTGTTCAGCTTGAATGTTCTATCATGTGCGGTAGACTACATTATTGATTGATTTTGATCTCTCTTTTGTACTTTCTGAGTTAAAAGTTACATGGAATGTCAATGAAGTGTGGAAAACAAAAAAATCACAATGCCTCGACATTAGCTCATTGGTAGGGAATTGGTGCGATATTGATTGAAGTGTCGCTACAATATTGATTAGTTTTGACCCGCGCATGACCTGCTCTGTGGCTCACTGTTTCGTTTACTTTAGCTCCTCTAATGGCTATTTCTTCTCCAGTATCCCAAAAATCCTTGACATTTTCCAGGTGACTTCTTCCGGCATCCCACCTGCAACCTACTAGCACATCACGAGCACCGCTCCGTACTATTGGCGGCTCACTCACAATGGACTTCCAAAGAAGCTGCGAAACTCCGTGCTGCCATACAGTTTTTCGGCAAAAACGCACACACTGTCACGGTAAGCGCTGCTTCGTTCGATTATCGATTAGCCACCAATCAATTATCGATTTTTTGCTTACAGCTTGACTCGTCGATTGCGGAGTTGTGTGTAGCAGGCCAATGTACGACCGATATTCCGTCATGGTTTGCGTTTCAAGCTGCTGCAGGTGGTACGGATCCGATTCCAACCACTGATGGGATTCAGGTTGGTATTGTAGTGGTGCGGTAGTGTTACGGTATTGCTACAGTATCCTTAAAACTTGTGATTCCAGACCCCAGGGTGGTTGCAAAATGAGGCGAAATTCAATCAAACTACGCATCTATGTCAGTCTGACTCGGATTTGCCGCAATGGAATCCAACAACACAACGTATCCCGTTGGGACCTCTGTTTCCAAAGGCGAAAGAGGTGTGTTCAGTTTATCTACATGTGCTGGGCTGTCCTTTAAAGGCAGAATTTTCGTTGAGGTTTTCACATGGAAAGAATCTCCACGGTCTGCTGATCATAATGATATACGCGATTAGATGCAAAACTGCCAAAAAACCCCTTTTCCAGTCCGATTCTCTGGGAGCTTGTGGGCGGGGCCAATGCGTGTGGACGAGTTTTCCGAACAATGCGCTCCTAGCGTGCACTTTCTAAGGAGATTCGTTCACCTTGTGAGAAATCCTCACCATCCACTCCCTTCCATCCCAGAAGGTGCTCTCAATGGATTCGGGAAACCCTTAGGCCAGCTTTGGCTCCGCCCACAAGCTCCACACAGTAGAAGCTCTGGAACGGGGTTTTCGACATTTTTTCACGGGATTCGTGTGCACAGAATGGGACCCATGTGGAACCACTGCCTTTCTCCGGCGAGAACGATGGTGTGCGAAAAAAATGTCGTTAATGTGCACTATTCGATTTGGAAACTTTTGGCCCCGCCCACAATCTCCACATAATTGAGGCTCAGAAATGGGGTTTTCGGCAATTTTGTAAGTCATCACGTATATCATTGTGATCGGGAGCTCCTGGAGAATCTCCCCATATGGAGATCTCAAAAAAATTTCCGAGATGGGATAGTACTTTTGAGCCGCACATTGATTTGGGTAAAATTATATGAGCAGCATGGCGAATAATTTAATTTTCAGATCACATTCCGGTGTACGGTTCCGCAATTACGTCGTATGCGTCGTCTAGCCGTCTACCGTGTCCCAGCGACGTTGATCTTCTCAGCAGAACAACTGCAGGTGTTCCGGCTGTCCATAATTGGTGGACGCTCGAACGCGCCGGCCTCGTTGAAGTTGCGGCCGTTCCGTGAATGGCTGGATGCCGATCAACTCGGCAACAAGCTGTGCATACAGTTCTGCTAACCCCACCACATCGCCTATTGATTTTCTCCTAAGTATGGGCAATTTTAGTGCCTTACGGTAACGCCGTGCTACCGTACCCTACCGTACACATTGTCACAAAATAATGAGCATATGCATGCGAATACAAGCATTGCCATGAAATTTCTCCAAAGACTTGCTTGCTCACATCAAAAACTGTGAAAACTTGTCTACTAATTGTTTTTTTTTCTTTTTTTTCTCTTGTGCACTTTTTTTTCGTTTTTTTTTCTTTCCCTCGTACCTGTATATTTTTGTGTAATAAGCCGTTAATATACATATTACGGTAAGAAGTCACTTGGTTGTGCCTAGGAATACTGTAACTGCTTTTTCTTGCCCATTACATTTCTTGGGATTTGCTCCGATTTGTTAGCTGATCTCTGATACGGTCCCGAAGTCACCGTCATGTGAAAAGGTGCTGCGCATTTTACGAATTTTCCATCGTCCAGTCGATTTTCCGAGGCGCGTTGTCCCAAAAGTCGTGTACCACTGGCTTGAGAAAGCCTTTGCCCCACCTTACACCAGCATTTCTTTCACGATAATTCACAAAAATCCACCCCAAATATTGGATAGTGCGTGATTTTTGGGACAAGGGTCGTAGACCAAAGCATGTAGTGCATCTATATCACGTGAAGATGACTTGGACCACATTGTAATCAACTGTGTGCTGGCCTCGAATTAATCGATTAATCGATTTTTCTTCCTGTCTTACAGTTATGAGGGCTTCGAATGTGTTCGGGTTTCGCGCACCTTTCACCTATCGATTTCACTCTATGCACTTTTTTCCCTCCTTTTTCATAGTGTTGTATCCACTCTATAGATAAATATATTTATTATTGATTTTTTGTTTACATTTTTAAGTAACGTGTATTTATACAGTGTCGACGCAAAGTTATGGCGTGGGCGCTGAAATTCCTGTCCCAAAAATAATGGGCTTCTCAACTGCTATGAGGTCGATGATCTTGGTTCAAACTTCTCAAATGTTACTGAGAATTCTATTATTGTATTCAAAAGTCGGACCGAAGTAAAGATCAAAGTAATGAAGCATGAGATGAAAAAAAAACAGATGGGTTAGGTCGGCAGCAATTTGGGTCCGGATGCATGACTTAGATTACCCAGGGTAACGTGAGGACGTTTGCGTAAACCAAGGGTAAATTTGCCTGGTGTTGCCACGTTTACCCTGGGTTATCATCAGTGATGCGTGCAGCTTCTGTTTTATTTAGACGGCACTGCAGCGGTGGACAGTATACATTATGTGCAAAAGTTCAGGCCCGGGCGGGATCCGAACCCTGGACGTCAAAACGACGAACAACCGCTCTATCCACTAAGCCACGCACACACGAATAAGCAGTCGCGCGATCCACCCACAGACCTATTATTTTGCCTGTCCCAGAAATTTATGCAAAACGTTGCCGGAAGCCTTCCTGGACTACCCGAAGGAGATCACGGGGGACGTCGTGCAGTGAACCCCGAACACTGCATCGCAGAAACACACAGATACTGCGCTTAACTTTGGATCTCCAACGGAGTGGAACCAGCGATAGGGACGGATTGCAATCCGCCGCTCTAACCACAGAGCCATCCGGGCTACTTTTTATGGTGGTCTCTGTTAGATAACTGCAGCGGACGTACGGTAAGACGGCATATATTATTTGCAAAAGACCGGGAGAAGGCGAGATTCGAACCCATGTACGCCGTAGCGACGAGCAACTTCTCGAACCACTAGGCTATTCGTGCACGTCTTCGCGGTTTACGCAACCCAACCATAATCCAGCCATACAGCCTGCATCAGAAATCTATGCAAAACCTTCCTGGAGCCGAATCCAATATAGTTGACCATGGGAGGGAAAACATAGCGGGTATATATCCATTCCTATTCGTTTTTATCCACTCTGCTACCCAATATAACTCATCCATCCATGTGTTCATTTCTTGGCGCAAGTGCGGTGTCTAGGCAGGAGTCAACACAGAATGAAGGATCGTTATCATGTGAAAATCGACCGGATAAAGATAACCTGCAATGGGAGGAGTGGATTCGCATATCCAATGATATGCTTTTATTGGATAGCAGATTCTTGAAGCCACTCTAACATATCCGCTAGAGCGTGTTTATCCAACTGGACAAAGTATATTGGATACGGGCCCTGGACAACCCAAAGGAGAAAGAGGCTGCACCATGGAATAGGACTTGTTTGTGGAAACACCGATACACTATGATAAGTGTTGTTTTGGATGTGACTGCTAATTATGTGATACCAAGTATAGCAGTCGTTCAATTGTTAAGTGTCCTCCTCAGAATACGGTGAGCTTTCTCCGCTCTGCTCACACCCAGCAATTTCCAAAAGATCTCAGTGCTAACCGTGGCAGATTCAACGAAACAAATGGACGTGTTACTGTTGTTCTTACTCTATGCACTGCTAGTTGTTAACGTAATATCGAAATGCTCGAAGAAGAAAAGCGACAAGACCGAAAGTCGGAAAAAGAAGAAACGTCATAGGAGTCGGGAGCGTGAGCCAAAGGAGTCTTCGCCGAAGGAACAGCCACCTGTGGTGAGCAGCTTCTCTATAAATCCATGAAAAAGCTCTGCGAGGAGTATAGACAATCTACAAATTTCTTCAGGGACCTCCACCGGAAGCAACACCCATAGTAAGTCGTTATTCTATTTGCTCACTGCTTCTTTTACTGTACCACAAAAGCCTCTAAGCACATCATCCATGAATTTCGAACATCCCATCCATTTTACAGCCACCCGAACCAGTCGTGGCCGTTACAACTGCGCATGAAGCGGACGACGTGCCAGCTGAAGAAATGTTCAAGTGAGATCCTGCTGACCTCTCTCTTTGATCTTCTCCTGGGAGTAAGATTCACTTCCAGATGTCGTGACTACACACCGGCTATATTCCAAGAACTACAGAATTTGTTCGATCTTCTGAAGCAGTCATCATAGAATGAAGTCGTCGTTCTGGGGATTGATTTGCTTATATACGTAAGGAGATAGAGCTACATATGTATCAAAGTTGAACGATACTCACAATAAACGTTGTATAAGTATGTAGTACGTCTATTTCTACAGTGACTGAAGTTACCTAGTTTACCCATATCACGGCCTTGGCAAACACGCCGCGCAACCGCGCCGCAAGCACCAGAATCAACGTCCTTTGCTGCCATTTTGCTACTTCTCGTTATAAAACATGAAAAAAGGTGAAAATATCACCAAATTGGGAAGGAAAGCGGCTAGAAATACGACGGGTGACGACAAGGATTCCGGCGTGTGTGGGGCGGTTGCGCGGCGTCCTTGTCGATACCGTGGATGGGTCACCACCATCAATGCGCACTGTATATAAATAGACAACAAAATACAGTGAGGGAATTGTTCCGATATTTGATGCTTTGCCACACAGGTTGTTAATGAAGCACTTTATCATGGCCGACGTTTCGACTTCACGTCGTTTTCAGAGGCCTGAAAGTGGTTCAAGTATTCTTAGTTGACGAGCTATTCCACCAAACACCTCCTCTCCCATTGCGTTCAATTCGTATTGATCACATCACTGCGAGATTCCAAGCCAAAGGTATAACGCTCAAGAAGTGCTCCACGATGTCAGCGGTGATGTTATTCTGCTCAGACGAAGACAGACCGCTAATAGTCAGCGAGTGCGGTATACTCAGCTTCACTGGTGTTGTTCGCAAAGCTTGAGTAATCTCAGCTGATCTTATAAATCTGAGCTGATCTTATAACTCGCACAAGGACAGAAAAGGCATGAGATCACTGGTAATGGCCAAATGCTCATTTCTGCTATTCATTCTAGGATTTCGGGCCGAGACCCAACACGCTTCGAGGGCCTCTGTGGAAGATGTCTGCTGTTTGTACTCCAGAATCCTACATCTTACGCCAAAATCGTTTCCACCATGGTCTTCCCTTCTATGCTTCCCGAAGGGTGTTACTAAACCCTCCCGTTTTTTACTAGCCAGATGTTCATTAATGCGTACACATAGTGGTCGACCGGTCTCTCCATCATGACAGACCAAGCATTCAATTTCGTAAATTACTCCTGTTTTCCCACGGTGTCCTACTATTCGGTAAGGACAAATCACGCAGTTTCCCCAGACGCAGGCTTTGTCATAGAGTCTATTACGGATCAGTTGACGTTTAATGTTCTCATTAGGGATGTTCACCAAAGCAACATCATCGTGCAACTGAGCTCGTTTCAGACACTGCCTGATCGCGGTACTTATCATATCGGAGATGAAGGGTAGACATAACAGAGGCTTATTGTCACGCTCTCTAGGCTGCCTAGGAGAGTTGGAAATGTGCGGCGCTTACGTTCTTGGTTTTGCTTCATAACCATTGCTATGTAATATATTGGAGGCTAGGTTTGGAGATTGCTGTCGTTCCACTTCGCCGCTGCAAACGCTGGTAGCCGTTTTGAGCATGTTGCGAATAACAGCGCGTTTGACAGCTACCGAATTATACATGTGCACCATCGACATTGGTGCCATCGTAACCATTGACGTCAAAAAGTTTGAACTTCCAGTTGCCGGTACAGCACAATTCGCTAACTTCAAGATAAAAGTACCAGCTCGGACTGAAGTCGCCGCCGCGACGCCGCAGAACAACGTATACATATGTGCGACGCGGTCGCGTCGCGGCGTACGTCTCCACCGCCTCCTCTCATTTCATTTGCAAAGTAACGATATAGAAAATTTTATTCATGTGAGATCATCATCATTAGCAATCACAACAAGTAGTAAGTTTCCACAGGACCCGTAAGAAGAGGTACTCGAGTAACACGTCACATTTTCACAATTATTCTGAGTTTCTGGTCCACTACCACTGACTTAAGAGCCAGGGCATTTGATATCGAACACATGATATGGAGTATCAGTAAGGAATGCAGGGAAAGGTACACTTAGAAGGAGATGTGAACTGCTGAAGGCTGGCCCTATCAAAAATCATGAACATAGCCATAAAAAGACAGTTTCCTCCTGTATTGCTTAGACACACAAGCTAATAAACATCAACAGGAGGCCTGGATTCGATTCAGCTGCGAATTGATGGTCGCATCGCGATTCATCCGTATCAGTGAGCACCGATGGTCGCCACTCGACGATCGCAGCTCGTAGTCGTAGATCGCAGACGCCGTCAGCCGATCGCGGCACGCTGTCACGACGCCTTTTCTGATAACGCTGCTGAAGAGCAAAAATGGTATTTTTAGTGCGTTGACGTGGATAAATGGCACCTTTACAGTAACCATGACTTTTAATTACCTTTAGGGAAATCTCTTACCTGAAGAACAAGTAGAGAAGAGGATTGACGAGTGAGTTGGCAGTGAAAACCACCATCACCGCCCAGTTCATCCATTTTCCGTGTTTTGAGCATTGAGAAATGAAAATCTAAAATAAGAAAATTGCATTTGCTGCGCATCTATCTCAAAAACCGCAATACGTCAGCTTTTCTCTCTATTTTTCTCTTTCAGAAATGAATAGTTTAAAAAAAGCGAGAACTAGTCCCCACGTATGTCACCAATCCAAAAACCAAAATTTGTAGCCTTTAGACAATCGAAAGGATGAAAATTCCTAGAATTTTTATTACATGAAACGTGAAGAGTTAGAGTTAACGAAGGCGAGAACCGGTCCCCACGTATGTCACCACTCCAAAAAGCTAAATTTGTAGTCTTTAGACAACCGAAGGGATGGAAATTTCTGGAATATTCAAGCTATCGAAGGTGAGAATTGGTCCTCACATACATATATCACCAATCCCAATCCGGAATTTGTGCCCTTTAGACAACCGAAAGGATGGAAATTGCTGGAATATTTAGTCCTCGAAACGTGAAGAGTTAACGAAGGCGAGAACTGGTCCCCATGTATGCCCCCTTTTCGACAACGGAATTTCTAGTCTCTATAAAACCGAAAAATGGATATTTCTGGAATACTTAGTGTTTGAAACATCTTGTGGATGAATTTCGAGGCACAAGGAATGCCAAATGCGTCTGAAAATTTCAACAACTTCTGGAATTTTCCAGGTTTGTTTGCGTGACCTTTTCATGAAAAATGAGGAGATCAAATAATGAGGAGAACAAATTAAAGTAGGAACAATTCCATTATTCTAGGATTTGGTGGAAACTCCATGAGTACAAAAAAAAAGATTTCATGATGTTCGTCACCTATTAATTGATAACGCGGCGATAAAGGCGGGGCGCAGCGACAATCCCTCTCGTTGTCTGCGCCCTCTACAAACCGCATTGTTCTCTCGCTTGTCTGTGTCCTCTGCGAGCTCCCATTGGCCGGATTCGGTGCCTCGACCTCCCCCCCCTCGCCTCCTTTATATTGCTCCGTGGCACCCTCGTTGTCTGCTTCTAACCTCGTCACGCGGCGAATTCGCGCGGAGGGTGACGAACGTTCGTGGGCCCAAAAAACTACTTTTCCCTTATTCAGGCAACCAAACTGAGTCACTGAGCACCGAGTGACACAAAGGGCATGGGGACCAGTTCTCGCTCCTTTCGTACTGGTGAATGAATGGTTCTCAGGAATAAAAAGAACTAGCTTTTTTAATTCCAATAGCTTTGTTCTTGATTTCTTAATTTTTTTCATTTATTTTTCTTATTTTTCTATTAGTTAATTTTTTAAATTTTTTATAACTAATTATTTTTAATTCTTGTTAATGTTTATTAATTCCAAAGGCTAATTGGCGCAACCTGGTAGGAATCAATTCCTCTCTTTCTGGATAATCAAATCACGTGCATTTTTCAAGGGATTCAGTCTTTCTGGTAATATTTTGCTACGACCATACTCTTTCCTACCTGTCCCACCACGAAAAGTATGGTATTGATGATACATGGCACCAATAGACGTGTCTCAATGCTCATTTGTCGTTGAACAGACAGCAGTGCAGGCGGCGTGCCACGAGCATATCGTTGGCGGGCCTCTGAAAACATGTCAATCCGCTTGGGGACCAGTTCTCGCCTAACTCCTAGGGTAAAGGACTTACTTATCGTCTTCTCCGCTTGCCTTCGAAACAGTGTCATGAGTGCGGCAGCGTAGAGCGGGAACGGTAGCACCATCAGTACCACGTTACAAACCATGTAGTACGTGTTAGTACCGTAGGCGTCGTATCGTTCCCAGTTTGAGTCCATTCCATAGCGTTCCGGATTGAAGTACAGCGGCACGAACCAGTCGAACTGAGCAGATTTTGAGATTGGAGCAGGTTTTTGCTCAGATTACGGTAGTGCTGCTATACCTGGTGCTCAATGATGGATTGTACTAGTCCTGCAAGCCATGGGATTGCACAAATAGCCATGCAGGTGGACGACGGCAGCACTCGAAACCAATTCGGCCATTGGACCGCTGCCCATCGGGACCACGCGACCATGGTGTAGTGGTAGACCATCGCCCACCTGTACGAGTTTTGGTGAATTTTGCTGGATTCCAGGCAGATCAATGAGGACTTTACCCAACGTTAGGATGCCTCACCAAGTGAAATCCAGGTACATATGCACATGCCATCTCGTATTCACTGGTAATATCTCGTCCTGGCAGAGAATCGTGATGCCTGGCCAAATAGCGAACTGAAAATGTTAAGCTCATGGTAGCTAAGGAGTTCCGCACCGTTTACAATCCACCGATTGCCTTTTTGGAAAGTAGGAAAGCCGGGTAACCCCTAAAGGGAAGATTTATCCGACCGCTGCACTTGTGTAATAGGCATCCGTGCAGGAATTAGCCCGCATGGTGTAGCGGTTAGAGCGGTTGCCCACCGTTCTGGTGACCAAGGGTTCGAACCCCGCCCGGTGCCGGACCTCACGAAGCGCACGTACGTCTAACGTTAACTTGGGTCATAAGTTCCACGAAGTTTCTTATTAATAAGTAAGGTAAGTTAATAAGTAAGTAATATCCTCCTCGCCGTACAGACGAGTTCCCTGGAAGACCTATTTTTTAAACCCATTGACCCGTATATGGTAAAAAGAACAAAACGGGCAAACAGGTAAAATTTCTTGTAAAGTTTCACAATTTTGTTCATTCAAAATCTTTTCATAACATTAATAATTTTATTTATCTTGCCTTTTTGGAAATATCTTGCGCAGATATTGATATGGCTCATTGTTCAGGAAAAACCGGGTGTGTATCATCGTGAGGGAGAAGGGGGCGTAGTCGGGCGCCCCTAATTGGCCCACTCGGGCCTCGCGTCAACGCCCATCTGCTTGAACTCGAACGGCATCAATCCAATAATACATGGTCTATTTGTGTTTAGCGCCGTACGAGTCAAACAGGTGGGCATGACGGACGGTCCGAATGTGCCAATCAGAGTCGCATGGTCACGCCCCTTTTTCCCTCACGATGATACACATCAGGAAAACCCGCGATTCGACGTTCTTTGGAAACTTTTCCCACGTGGTCTAACAAATCCTGCCTTCAACCTGCCTGATATCCTAGCGCAGCTCCACCTGTTCGTGCCCTGTTCCTAGAAGAGCTTGGGGATATTTTCAAAAATGTCCAAAATTGTTCTAAATCTGCGCAGGTAACCTTTTATTTACCCTAGGCTAGGGCTTCTACTGCGTTCGCATCCACCTTTACACAGCTTTTTATGCATTTTCCAAGAATTTTCCCACAGCTTTTGTTGTGCATAGGTCACTTCCATTACGGAAATTACTCAATTTTTTCCTAGTACTGCTGAAATTGGATCCTGTGTTTGTGCCAATAAATAAGTACATAATTAATAACGATGAAATTTCCCGGGAATGAATGGAATATGTTTGGACTTTATGTTGCCCCTGGGTAAAGTGAATAAAGAGGTTGGGTAAACGATGTTGGTGATGATTTCAATGCTGTTTTCCGGATGAAGCTTCATTTGGAATACAAGGAAATGTTGGCACGGACTTTGGTAGAAAGATATGTACTGGTGAAGAAAGCATTGAGAAATCAGAAAAAAAAGAAAAAGAAAACATTGGGAAAACAATTTTGACGGGATAGGCCAGAGAAAATAGGTATGATTTCTTTCATGCCCCTAGAAAGCTCACTAACCTCCTTTGCCCCCCACCCCCCCCCCCCTCCGGTGGTCTTTCATGGTTTTCATGATCGACCTTCACAAAAACTGCTTCCCGGGGGCGTCAGCATTTGTTCAGACCGCTAAATCCACAAGGCAAACACAAACAGTTTCCCCCTCCATGATGACGTCATTGCCGGAAATATCAACACCATAAATGAATGATCGGTCAGAAACCGCGAACACCTGCAGAAATCCACCAAAAAACTTCTTGACTCGAGAACTAGGAGCTCTTGGAAGAAAATGCTACAAAATCCAGGAAATACATCCTTGTACCTTACCTGTATGAGTAATAAGATGTCCGTGATTGCTTGGCTGATCAAAAATCGGAAGCCAACAATATCGCCGACCATTTGCACCATGCTGTAGGTGACCAATCCGAAGAGGCAAACGCCAACGAGGCCAAAAAGCAGCAGCGATAGTCCGGCGACCACATCCGACGGCAGCATTAATGGGCTGAATTATTCAGAAATTAAACAGAGGAGGTGGGACGAGGAAATGGAAACGGAGGAAAAAAGAGAAAAGCGAGGGAGAAATGTGATGAACTGAATGGACGTGGAAGATATGGGTTGTGAAGGGAAGGAGAACGGAATTTCTGTATTAGTTTTGAGGAACAATATTTTTAGGAGACCACACTGAGTGCAAGGGCTCCTGAGATTATAATCCAGGATTAAAAGCATTTTAAATAAGTAGTGAAGATAAGAACAATTAGTGTAAGATGTCCGGAAAGTACGTATATTTTGAAGGAAAAGATGGAGAGAAAAAATTGAGTACTATGGGTTCCGGAACAGTGGAGAAGTAGTGCCTCCCCCCCCCCCCCCC
>JARK01000027.1:69420-91872 GCA_000688135.1 Ancylostoma ceylanicum
CCCCCGAGAATGGGTCGCCAAATTTTTGAAATTACTTTACAATACAAATAAAGATCTTGAATTAGTTTATTTTTGTTTTTCCATCTTATTATTATTTTTTTAAACATTTATTATTTATTTCTTATTATTAAAATTAATATTTTTATTATTTTTATTTTCCGTCTGGGTCCCCAAAACGGTGGAGACCCCAATTTTTTTTCCAACGCCCCCCTCCCGCCCACTTTCTGTGTCCATCACTACCTCATACGTATGTTACATTTTATTAAAGAAAATAAAGTCGTGCTAGCTAAGCTTAAAGAAGTCTGAAAGGACGGCGTCAGCCGGATTCCCAAGCTGGTTGATCCTGCATACTCGAAAAGTATGATTTCTTTAGAAAGTCTACATGTATGTGGCACTCTCTAGCTGACTTTGAGTTCTTTCAAGCCGAGATCCTGACTTCTTTGAGTAAGAAATCCTGGTAGAAGCCAGTAGGGATATCTGTGAGTTAATCCATGTCCAGTACATAATTGGCTGCATTGCTCTCCAAGGTTAGAAATTTTAGGCTTACCCTAGAGAAAAATGCGGAGAAATGGGAGAAATGCTGATTCTCCACAGGCAATTACTTTTGGGCCAATACTGTAGGTACCACCAGATAAAAAGAAGGAAAAGGAAGTGAAATCAAGCCCTGAGAGCTGCTTCATGCCTAGCTGCCGCTCACTGGGAGGAGTCAATTTGAACGACCGCCAGGACGAAGGATTACAGCACTGCACCCAATCCTTGCAAGAAACGATGCGCGCGACGCATTAATCCGTTCAAATGACATTCGTAAAAGCCTTTGCATAATTTTTTTAGGAGTAAACCGAATGAAAGTTTTTCTAGAGAGCACAGCTCTATGCGGCGCCTGAACATACACGTTTTTTTCCCTTGTCGAGCTTCTTGCACTGCAGAAGATAGCATTAAAATCCACATCTTTAACCCACTGCGGACCTGGTGGTGTACACGTGCATCATGGCCTCTTGTCCGCGTATAAGAATGTCATCCAATAAGTGAGCAAATAAATAAATAAATAAGTGAATAAGTAAGTGAGTAAATGCAGAAAACAACTTAACAGATGGGCCAGGCCGGAGCTCGAATAGTAATTGACCAGCCATGCAAAAATGTACTTCGTCTCCAATGTTTTAATTATTTCGTGAGATTAGGTTGATCACGTTTAGATCCGGTCTCCGTTTGTATTTTTCACGTTTGTGAACGGCTTCAAATTCAACTTTGAAAAAATTAATGGCCGTTTATAGTCGCCAATCTACGAGCAATCCATAAGTTCCTGGAAAACTCTGGCAGCTTCATCCCGGAAGATATTACGGATGAGCGACGCTTTCGGACAGATTATCGTTTTACACGTGTTATTTTTGAAGAGATTATAATCAGCTGCACCGGACAACAGTTAGATACCACTGCAGCATTTTTCCGTCTTGAAACCTCCTATCTACATAATGTACACAGAGTTTTGGTTTCAGGATTACAGCGGTTTTGTTCGGCAAGGTTTCGAAGACATAACGCCATTTTTGAGCGACAAAAAATATAATACATAGTGAGTGACATAGTGACAAGAGGAAAATGTATTGGACAGCAACCTATCATGTAATGAACAGACATGCCAGCGCAACGCCAGCTTCCTGCCCTTGTAAATGCCACCAATTTCATGGACTCCATGTTTATCTGCACTTGTCTAAACGTCCATGCTACACTACGCACATGCACCACGTTACCAATTTCCGGAAAACAGGAAAATCCTCAGTTTTAGCAAACAAAAATGGAGGGAGGAGAAATTTCATACTATACATCACCAGTTATTAAATTTTATTATTCAGGTTAATTCCTTCCTTAAAACAACTCCCCCCCCCCCATCCTTGCTGAGGAGTTCCAAGAAAGGTTGTTATTTTTCCTTTTCCTGTAGTCCGTCTGAGGGTACATAGGAACGAATCGTACAATCTTTACTTTTTTAATTTTTTTCTCTTCTGCTCTTTTTTATACAATACTTATCTGTTTATTATAAAAATAATACTAGGAGATTTATAATACTAGGAAAGGAGCGGCTCTGAAGAGGCCAATTCACGGCGAAGAAACCTCGTCCGTTTTACAGATGCGGCTAAAAGACATGAGCAAAGGCGCTCCAATGATAGTTGCGTGACCTAGGGTTAACTGGCCGCTGACTTATGCTTTCTCACCAATGATTTTACCGCGAAAACATGTGATATTGTGGCTCATTTTCCACTGCAACGCTCAATATGTAGGGTTACGATAAAAAGGGGGTAAATGTGGTGTTTCATAGAATCCTCTGGAATTTCGCTCAGTGGAGTTATTCCATGCATTCCACTCGCTGAAGACGAATAATGCATCGGTTTCGTACCGAACTGCCAATAACGTGTGGTTATGGTGGGATGGCTATAAGGAATGGGATGAAAATGTCAGTCGTAGGAAGAAAATGACATCGTGATACGAAGAAAAGTGAAGTATCGCAATGTAAAATCACTGTGTACAGCATACATTATTTGCAAAAACGCCCGACCGCGGGGGATCCGAACCCCGCACGCCATAACGACGAATAGCAGCTACACCCACTGAGCTATGCGCTCACGCTTCCGCGGTCCGCTCGAACGACCCACAAACCAAATATTTTGTCTACCTAAGAATTTTATGCAAAACGCTGCCGGAAGTCTTCCTGGACTACCCGTCGGAGATCCTGGGGGACGCCGTGCAGTGAACCCCGGAGACTGCGGGACTTAACTTTGCATTAGGGCGCTAGCACATTGGGCCACCAGGCCTATCCTTAACTGGCGGACCCGCATCCTGCCGTTCCTCAAATTCAGACCACAGCGGACCCTTCTTCCATTGGTGTATTCATACCCTCTCTAAATCTCGAAAGCAATGCAAGGAAGCTGAAAGTTATCCAGAAACTTTGGCTAGTTACATACATCCTTATCAGCCCTTATATGGGAAAATGCCTATGTTAGCCGCACTTCAAACGCATTCTTATATTTGCAGAGCACTTTTCATTAAAAAGGTCAACGCGGAGCGTACACTATGACTGATACCAATAGGTAGGGTTTTTACGGCTACGGGAGGTTCATTTTTCATTGCGTAAAAATTTTTCTGCCTGTCTCATATTTCATGCAATAAAGCAAAAAAAAAGTCTTGTAAAAAATCACTACGAGAGAGGGTACTTTGTGGAGTTGTAGTATCGCCACAGTGGTTCCACGAAATTGTGGAAGCATGACAAATGAGAAAAATTACAGCTATCCTTTTCTGTCTTCTAGCGACTATCTGTCACAAGAAAAAAACTGGTGTAAAAGCGTTAGGTTAATCATCGCAAAGATTTTTCGAAAAATTCGCTTTAGAAATGCTAACAGTTGTGAGCTCCTGGAAAACAGGTGTAAACAAAGGATAGTACTCTCCATTCTTTGAGTAAAAAATCCAGGAAGTTCGAGGGTTAAGCTAAGCTCACATAAGGGGCTGTATTAGTTGTCGCTCGTCAAGTTCACCGCCGTCACGTGTGCGCATCTGTCGGTTTCATTCCGCAAATTGCCAGAATTATTCCGCTCCAGCAGCCTAATCAGCTGATGTCACGGCTATAGCACTAAGATCATAGTCCGTGGCTTTGTTTGCATGCAAATTAGCACATAGAACGGGGTAATAGGGGAATATTCTAGAAAAAGGGAGAGATAGTCAAAATTAAGTTCATCCTAAAAGTACTGTGGGGGCAATAATTTCTGGAAGAAGGGTAGCTTTAGTCCACAAAGACGGATATTCCCTAGTATAGCAGGAAAATATGTATGAATGAGAAAAAAGAAATATACAGGATAAGGATAAAAGGACCGGACATCAGTAAAAAAATTATTTTCAGCTGTTCAATAGACATGAATAGGTGATGTTATTATTTAATTTTCATTAATTTACTAGTTTTAATATTTTATTTCTATGCCTATAATTTTAATTCATTTTTCAAAGTGATATTCAATAGATCAAATTGCCATCCAAGATGTCTTAAAATTAGGTGCTTGTAAAACTCCTGGACAAAGATAAATGGATATGGATTAATTTGGTTAAAGTGACCGGTAGTAATTCTAGATAAGTTCGAAGGCGCTGAGAAAGTTTGAAAAACGAGAAATTTTTTACGCTCCATGGCACATACCCAGCTTCAGCGCTTGTACATCGAATAACAACAGGATTACTCACCATTCTATTTAATTATCTATTTATTGTTTACTAAATTTATTGATCGAATCTTGTTGATTCTCTGTCGTTGGTGATGTCATATTTCTAACGAGGTTCATTTCAGGACCCGACTGCAAGGATTGACTAATGTAATGTAATAAAAATAGCCCTTTGATAGCACGTTACTGGATTCCAGCTCCTAGATTCATCATTGAGATTACCCAGCGGAAGTGTGTTGACGCCCGTGTTAGCTATGGGTGATTTTGCAGCGCGTTAGCACTTTACCCTGGGTAATCTCAATAATGCATGTTACCCTAGAACATTCAAGGAACCACATGACAGTTTCAACCAGAAAGAATTTGCCTGGAGTATGGCTGTCCATGATGCAAAAACTTCAATATTTGTCAGAAACCGTTCATCGGTGATAAAGTTTTCCGAGAACCACGTGGAAATGCTGAGAAAATAGCCAATAACTGTAGAACTCTGAACACAGGACTCTGACAGGCATTTTTTTTGCTAACAGGAGGTGTATCAAATGGATGAATAAATGTATAAGTATAAGTATAAATTTATTACGTTTGCAGAAGGCAAACGTTATAAAAATACAATGAAGACCAGCAAAAAAAAACAGTCCACATAGCAGCGAAATGGTAAATACAGCTAAAAAACATTTTTGCATATCGTGGTTTCGAAAAACTAAGAAATTTAATATTTCAGCAAAATGTGCCCCACACGGCGTTTGAATTGACTCTGTGTGAAGGTCGTGGTAAAATGTTTTGTGATCCGAAGATAGGCGCTACCCGCCCGGATTGTAAATCTGCTCTCGATCTCGCTGATCTCGCTCTAATGCTCGTTCTTGGCCGAGTCAGCAGAATTTTGGAAGGACTACCTCTTGTCCGGGACCTTCCCATTCTGGAGAAATTTTTTGGTCCCCCAGAGACCGATGAATGCAAAATCTTATGGACCAAGCAGACATCAAATACTCTGCGTCGAGACTCCAGAGATGAAAGCCCTAAATACTTATTTCTGATTGACGCTCTTGGAATCCTAGAATACAGAAATCCCCCAACCCTAGCCAGTAGTTCCCGAGTAAAATTACTCTGCACCCTCTCTATGGAATAAATATCTTTCATATCGTATGATGATGCGATGAATACCTAATTGAACATGATGCAGGGGTGAAAAGAGTAGAGCTTCTCAAAATTGATGAGCGCAACAAGAAATTCATTTTCTGTTTCACAAGTAGGCTTTGCCATACTATATAAGATTATCACGGCTAAAATAGGGAGAAAGAGGAGATGGAGGTGTTGACCAACCAGAATAAAATTTCATTAGAATAGGGCTAGTGGTGAGAAGCATACGCACGATTAGCCCATCTAGGGCACATTCGGCCTATAGTCGATAGAATCCAGACCCGCAGTAAACACTTATGTGAAATCACAGCATGCCCATGTAAGAGTGTCCACTGCACTCTGGAGGAGACGTTGACCGTCAACGTTGTGGTGTTCATCTGCTCTCGCCATCGGCGGAGATTGGAAACAGAGAGAGAGAGAGAGAGAGAGAGAGAGAGAGAGAGAGAGAGAGAGAGAGAGAGAAGGAGCTTAATGGGAATCATAGTTCGTGCGTGCTAGTGACCGACAGCTTTCGAACAGTTTCCCTGAAGGCGACGATTGCATCGCGACGAAGTGTAAGCACATCTTATATTGGGCAGAAGTGCTGGACTTCCTCTGTATGTTCATCCGTGTTCCAGACCGCCAAATGTGTCTTCCCACTTTGCTAGTTTCAACTTTCTCTCCAGCTGACTTCCCTGAAAAACTCTCAGGACGAATGATGGACCTACCCCATATCCACCGCTCTAGCGGAAGAGTTCGCACTAGTTGTGACCGTTGTTTGGGTCAAGTGAGTGACACCGCACTGTCCACATCAATATTATATATGGTCTAGAGCTCACATAACGATATGAAGGGCAGAAAGCCACTTGTTGTTGATAAACACTCATTTTTGCTGTTCATTTCTGAATCCTTTACAGTAATCCAAAACGGTTCAAGCGCTGTTCTAGCCGACATCTCAGCTTCGCATGCCAGGAACTTGCATTTGACAGCAAAATCTTTCCCGCCGTGCGCTTCACTCCTGTGCTTACCAATCAAAGACACTAGACTTCCTCGCCTTCTGCTCGCCAAATGGTCCTTTACGTGAACAGAAAGTGCTCTGCTGGTCTCCCCAGTATATAGCGCATTGCAATACAAGCACTCGATTTGATGTGTGTCCTACATTTGCACAGTCACTTTCCTTTTCGTTTGGCATACAGTGCAGTGCTCTGATATACATTGTTTATCGTGAAGCCTATTCCAGGATTGAAACCACAACACAAAAAAAAATAGCTTCAAAGTAAACCGGTTTTTAGTAAATCCCTTGTCTATATAGTGATGTTTGTCAAGGACCTCAAAAATCACGGATTCATTGAATGAGATCGCTACACTAACAATTCCTTATATTTTTTGGTTCTTTAACTGCTGCTCACATAAATTGGACCAATACTATGCCGAGACTTCTGTGAGAACTTCCTTTCGTTGTTCACATTGCTCCGCTTTTGCTGCGTGTCAGAAGAGATAGTTGGCTGCGACGATAGGGCAGTTCTAACAAAATGTCTGTACGGTGCAACATAATATATAGTGATCATTGGATCTAGCACAGGTCCTGAAAAGAATATTGCTATGAAGGAATGAAGACAGATTTAGGCCATGCAAGATTATATAAATATAGTGAAAGTTTACCTATACTTATACAGGGTGCAATAAAGTAGCTGAACAGATGAGGCTCCAAAACGCCCGACTGTATCAACAAATAGGCAATAGCAGGTGGGAACACCGACAGTGTAGGTACAAGAGATTGTACTGTAAGTGCCTGAAAACAGTACATTGGAAATCTAGCTCAGCTACCACAATACGATATGTATGTTGATTTTTATCAATTTTTCTCATGATTTAGAAAAAAATTTTTACGTATGCTCATGAAATGAGTGGGACGGCTTGCTAGTTACAGTGGTGGTCAATTATTATTGCACCGCAGAAAACGGCCTCGCCCGGCATCATCTACGCGGCGGGGCCGGACGCTGCATTCAGGATGACAAGATTCTGCACAAATCGCGGATATTCTAATTTTGAAAAATCCTGGCCTTCAAGAAACCTTTTGCCCTACAAGCGATACTGGAAGTGTTACATTACCCACTTACAATACATAGGATCATCTAATACGAGACAGACTTATTCCCAAGCTGACTGTACACGTTTGTAATGTAAGCTGACTGTGCCCATGCGATCCTATTTCATAATCATTCTACGGTAAATATAGTTGCTTGACTACAGTTACAGCTAGTTTCTGACGAAATTTTAATTTTCTCTTAGCTCTTCCTTGTCAGGGAAATCCGTAATTCTCGGATTGTTAAGTGACGTCTTTGTTAAATGATACTAAATTTTCAACGTTCATTTGTTTTGCTACGATGCGGAGAGGCCGTAATTGAGAAAAAACTGATTTCGTGAAGATCGACCTGTGGAAAAGACGACCTTATCAATCTTTTGCTACCGGTCCTCACCGCATGGCTCGCTCAACTCTACCATACGTGTTGAACGTATCCTGACTGTGAACTTCAAAAAATAGTACCTTTATGACTTAAAGAAGTTTTGCTTTTGAGGAAATGTTGAGCTCTCTCGATACCTTTGAAAAGTGTTAACATCTTGATGTCAAAAATTGTCGTGGGTGCTGCCTTTAACTGTTTAGATGGCAGGAATGGGCCCCTAACCATCGTTATCGGGTTCAAAAATGGTTTTTCTTGCCTTTTTAGTTAAATCACACGGCTTTCGACTTTAGGGCTATTGGAAATGTATAAGTATTATATGATATGTATCATGAATTGGTCTTCTGAGTGCAGTGAAAAGGTGAGTTTTCACATTTGAAAATCCCTTTCTCCTCCGAGGTTAGAATTGTACTCAGTGAACTACAGAACTGCACTCAGGGAACTATGTATGCGCCTAGAGTATTTTCACTTTGTCAGCTAATTACGAGAAAATTGTTACCGTACGAAGCATGCCCTTGGCCCGTTGTTGTATCCTAATTAGATATTGCGCATAACTTATTCACCACGTGATCCAGACGTGATAACCTTGTGTAAGCCATTTTCCGATTCCTAGACCTCCACAGCTATTTCTAGCAAAGTATGCCTCCGATAGTGAAAATAATCATGTATTACTCCCGTTAATGTATGGTTGCGAGAAGCTTTTGAACGCAAAGAACTTTACCCACCTTCACAAATCGTTTAATGTTGAGCCTCGTATGCGCAGATTGCACAAAAGTGGATTTCTCAAGCATAGAGAGGATTTTCCATCGACAAAAATACATGGTAGCATAGATAGGAATAAGAAGAACTGTACAGCAGAATATAGCCCAAAGGATAGGAGGCTGAAAAGTTGGATTTTCAAGGGGATCTGGTGGACCTTGATTAGCCGTCATGACACAACTGATGTGGAGAATATTTGATCTACTATCGATTGGTCGTAATTTCCTTGAGAAAATTCCTTGAGTTCACCTCTCAGTGCATTCAAGCTAAACCATAGACGTTGCATGTACTCGTATCCTTTTATATTCAGTCGTAATTACTATGTATTCACGCGTCATCACATGCTGCTATTCTTGTTCTTTTGATAAACTGTTCTTGCTTACCTGCAAAATATTTGCAGCTACCACAGCATTGTACTTATCCATGTTGGGGATCTTATAATGTGTGATCCGGGCTGCTTCTGTGGTGTTCGCTGAGTACTTCAAATTCACGCACGGGGGCTGAAAAAAATCTGTGCATTAACTCGTGGCAAATTGTTCCAAGAGGGTTGGAAAGCCTTTAAGTTTTGTATGGAGTTACGCAATAAATTCAACTGATAAACTCACTATTAAGGAAAACGGTATGACATAACCGGCTAGGCACATAAGCACAGCAGTGGATGATTTGATATTCGAAATCCGTAGTGATATGCAGCGATAGATCATGGAAATCATCAGGGACACGAATGAATTCAGAGCAAGATGTACTGTGAACAAAAGCAGCAGTATAAGGCATATTAGTAAGGTATGGTTAAGCAAACTTACACATTGTTGTGTACAGCATAAAGCAGTACCAGGGACCGAAAAGCTGACTTGGTCCGAGGTAGATGTTCACGATGTTGAATCCTTCGGTGAGCACTCTGAACGGTGATGGTCTTATTATCCAAAAAAGGAGCTGATTGGGATGGGTGGCATGAATACCTGTGGAGCTCATTATGCCTTGGCCTTCAAGAATTTAGCAGGTCTAGAAGTTAAGCTTCTCTATTTGTGAAACCCTGAACCCTCATCAACCCTGCAGGCCTAACGTTCTAGCCCCTTATTCTATATGCTATTCCTATCCGACCTTTGAAACAAATTTCTTTTACATCATCATGATTACTCAACTATCATTTGTATCAGTTAGTTCTATTTTATAATGCAAATTTGTTTAAGCATAATTTTTTTCGCCCATTGATTGGAGTTTTGCTTGTTATCCTTTGCTTGATCCCATTAGTGTTGCGCACACTAGGAGCAGCTGATAAACTACAGATAAAAACGTGAGTTCATTTCGCGATGACTTTTCGAGGTTGTTCCTTTTCCCCTCCCTTCTCGATAAAGGTACTAGCATCGGCTAAAATGTTAGCTGCTAAGACTACGCCATCAAGTGCTACCCTTGTTTTGATTTTCTGCTGTAATATGACAGGAAAGATGATTTCTAACGTGGTACTGGCGAGCAAACAGATTGAACGAAGCACCCACCTCGGTGCGATGACCACGATCACCACAGCGAGCAGTAGTTGTGTGAGAGCGGTATTACCGAGGAATATTCGATAAGGTGACAGATGCTTCGGACTTCTCCAAATGATCATAAACAATAAGAAGGCGTTGGCGAGAAAACCCCACGTGGCAGTTATAACTATGCAAGCGAAGTAAATGGCATCATTGGTGGAGAAATACATCCTGAAACTTCTAATGAACTTTTTCTTCGAGGTGGCAAAACGTCGTATGACTACAAAGTTGACGCTGAGGTGGACCTGTGAGCGTTGCATGAAGGAATGGATGAATGGAGAAATGAATGAATGAGTGAATAAATAAATAAGTTAATAAATAAATAAATAAGTGGAGTAGAACGAACGAGTGGATGGAAATGACTACATGAGTGAATAAGTGAACGAATGTTGAATGAATGAATAACGAATGAATTAATTAATTAAAGTTTAAATGAATAACACAAATAAATAAATAAATAAATGAGCGAATGAGTGATCAATACTTGTACTACATCCATTAGGATGTGCAGCGCTATATTACCTGGAGAAGGCGGTGCGGCCAACTTCTAAAAGTGGTCAATTCATGAAATCAGCCAATCACAGATTTCCGTTGCGCCATCCTCTTAAGTATAGCGCTCTACACCCCTTAAATTGTTATGATGGAATTTTCTGTTTTTCTTCTGCTTATGTCTTGTCAGGGCGGAAAAAATAATTACAAATTCATTGGGAAGTGAATTTCGAAGTAAATTTTGAACAATTCGTGGGGAAACTTCCTGAAATAATAGACTAGGACGTATAGAAAAAGTCAAGGCCAATCACTGGCTAAAAAGGAAAGGCTACGGCTTGAGGTTAATGCGTTTTTGTAAAAGAACAATTAGATTTAGAAATCATGTGTCATACGAGATTAACCAACTGCACTGGGAGAGATATGAAATATGGTTAATGTCTAGAATTGTCAGCCAAGTGCTCGTGAGAGAAAAAAAGCTGCATACACCGGTGTCTATGAATAGTCTTGCGAAGTCATGTCATCGAGTCTTAAAGATTTCTTGTAATATACAATGGAAAATCCTTTGTGCCTGGCATACCAGAGAAGAACAACACAGTAGAATCTCATGTAACATGCTACGGTAATGCTAATGGAGTCACGAGGTGCACAAGATTCATTTGCAGTGGACCTCAACTATGTGGCATCGTCATTATTCTACAAAGGGCATAGATTGGAACAGTAGAATTGGTCTAAGAGTTCTCCCCTCTGAGTAGGCAATATTTTTCTAGTGCAGTTGTACCAAGAAGCCTTATTTGATCTATTCTTTCATTTATGTATTCTCAAAATAAAAAAAAAGATTGCGACTTGGAACGTATGCAGATTAGACTCATGAAAGCTTCAGCTACTGAAAAAAACGTTACTCCTTTCTTTTATCCTGTTTTGTAATGGAGTCACTGCGAAGTTGCGAAAATCAAGACCGCATTCTCACCACTTCTAGGGAAGAAACTTTAAAAAAGAATGTTATGGGAAATCGTAAAGAAATTTGTCTTGAAACAGGTGTCACTAGCACAGTTTCCTTTTTTAAATGATTTCGAGGTAGGGAATGAGAAAATCACTAGACCAGATGCTCACATTCGCAGTTACCATGTACGTATAACAAAAACGTGAATCCCTTCTCAAATACCCCCACATCCAAAGGGATTTCTCAGTAAAGGCGCAATTCAGTAACGATGCTAGTAGACGGTGGTGAAACTAGATTATAGGTGTAATTGTCTTCTCTTCTGATCTATGCTACTCACTGCAGACTGTAGTTTAATGCATTCTATAAAATAGAGAACTCTATTTCCTCCTTCACTTCGTAAATGCTCCGTCTCATTTCCATCTGGACGTGACGTGTGGTCTTCACGGTAGTTATTGCGAGGGTTAGTTGTAATTGTTGTGGAAGTAGTGCCAAATGATACTTAATAGTGTTTGCCAGGGAAGCGTTGGGGAGCCTCATAACGTAGCAATAATCACTTCCTCTGCAACGGGGGCGTCATTATAGCGTTGCAGAATGGGCCGCTATGTAAAAACGGAAAGCAATTAGTTCAACTTAATCCCTTAATTTTTTGTTGTGTTGATATTGCGACGGTTTGCCTTTCACAGGTTCACGAGGGTGACATTGGGTGTTGGAATGCGGAGGGATATCCGGAAAATCCGAGGTCCCAAACAGTTCCACTCACGCGGATCCATAATAGAGGCTATGTCTCAGTTAAACATAAGATCAAGTCTTGTGGTCTGCCCTTGTGAGAGCAGCCTCTCATGATAAGTAGGACACGACCTTGCCTTCGAGTGCCACATGAATTTCTTTCTTTGTTCGCAGATCCAAACGCGTATTCGCCAGAGGAGCATGCATATGTTTTAGTAGAGATAATCCTCTCATTTTGCTATTTCTAATACATGCAACGTTCTTAGGAGTCTTTTTCTCGCTCAGCTCAACTCTCATCACAGGGTGATCGCTATCGCGGAAATCGCGATTCAGAAGTTGGCCTCAGTTCTCAAAACATTCTGGCCTTGTTGTGATGATCAGGCTTATCTCAGAGGCATACCAATGAAATTGTTTTGGGAACTTCGCACGACACTGTATAAAAGGAAACGGCCAGCGCGAAAAGGTGAATTGCGACTTTGCGAATTTTTATCTTTTTCTGCTTTGGTTTTCCTACTTATTTTCCTTGCGAATATTTTAGGGTAGATTTTATATTGTATGAAAATCATTGCGAATGTATTTGTTGCGATTGACACATACAGGGTGGTCCACATGAAGTGTGACGGGCCGAAGAAAATCAATTTTTGGAAGTTTTTATTGCTTTTTTTTTGCTTTTTCATTGTGTTATTCGTTTCTGCCGTGTTTTTTTTTAGCCCTATAAGAACCAGCCTTGTCCTCTGTTTTTAGATAAAGATGGCATCGCTTGAGGATCACAGAGCAGTAGTCGCCATGCAAAAGCGCGGGACATCAGTTTCCGAGATCTCGAAGAGGCTCAAACTGCACCGGGAGCAAGTACATCGGGTCATAAGCGGTTTCGGAGAAACTGGAGGGTTTGAAAAGTGTCCGAGTGGAAGACCTGATCGAACTGCGAGGACCCCTGTCCTTCGAAACGCCGTCAAAAGCAAACTGCGGCGAAATCCTGAAAGAAGCATCAGACAGTTGGCCAAGAATCACAAAATAAGTCGTTTAACCATGCGAAGACTGATCAGAGTTGATCTGGAGTTGTATCCCACAAAATCGCCAAAAGACAACGCCTCAGAAACGAAATGAAGGCCTCCAGATTAGAAAAATGCAGAAAGGTGATGACCCTTGCGCGCGGTGACAAGCTCGGCCGAATTCCCTTCACGGACGAAGGGATAATCACTTCGGAATGCGCAGTATCAGGTGGAACTTTTGTCGAAGGAATCTACAAGAGCCGTGTAGGTAAAAAAACTCTTCTCTGACAATCCGTGATGGTGTGGGGTGGAATATCGGATTTGGGCAAGGCAAAAGCTCGTTTTTGTCCAACAAGGGGTTGAAATTTATGTCGAACTTCATTTGAAACAGATCCTCGAGTATGCGGTGATTCCCTGGACCGAATAGAATGCTATGGATATCGAGTGGGCCTTTCACCAAGATTGGGCACCTGCTCACGGCGAAAAGAAGGCAATGGAGTGTTGTGGGAGCAATCTTCCGTGTTTCTGGACGAAGGATGTTTGGCCATTAAACTCACCCGATCTCAGCCCTCTGGATATCGCTGCCTAATCTATCTTGGAGAAAAAAGTCTGCTCTTTCGAACACAGGTCATTATATTCGCTGGAGACAGCCCAATTGGTTGCTTTAGACCGAATTTCGCCGGAAATAGTAGCGCGCATTCTCAAGAATTCGTGGAAGAGATCGGACGCTTGTATCAAGGCTAAAGGAGGACATTTCGAAAGTGGTCTGAGATATGTTGTAGAGAATTTTTTCGTCATCTAAATAAATAGAAATGGTTCTCATTTGGTTCGATTTCTGTGAAGTTATGGGTAGTTTTTCCCGTCACACTTCATGTGGACCACCCTGTAGTTTCGCGATTTTTCTAGTTGATTCTATCGTATATTGTCGAATTTCTTTGCTTTAAAATGAAGGTTTAATTACCCAAGTTTGAGCTGGCACACGCCCGCGTGGCACTGTGGTCAGTCAGAGATAGCAAGCTCCTGCGTTTTTATGGTGCATCGACCTATTCGTACGACTCGGACTAGAGGTACGGTTTTCGTCCCCTTTTTCCTTTGATTTGCGGTATTTTCTTGCGACGTATTGCGAAATCTTCTCTCTCACAACTCGCATAGGTGCTTTGGCAGAGCTTGGCTCCAGCGCAAGGGTTGAAACTGGATTAGGCCTGGTTCCTCTTGAGTAATTCATATTAACTCGAAAGTGGCTGCGTTGCAACCCGGATTTCAAACTGCTGGATCACCCCTTGTTGGCCGCCTGAGGTGCAAGATTTGGGCTATCACTCACGATAACACCGAACTCCTAGTGCCTGATCTGCTCGAGATCTGTAACAAAGTCGACCCGATTCGATTGCGTTGTTGGTACAATCTGCTTCCATGACGGCTGCGTAACTGCTCACGCGAGGAAGCAGCCTGCTGCGAATAGTGCTGCATCCATTTTGATCGCCATGACGTGGGCTTTATTTTGTATTATATATAATCATGTGAGATGTCACTGCGTCTTGCTTTTTATACAGACTCACTCTGGGTGCGTCAACAATTCTGACGCATTTTGTATACTGAGATCCACAAACATTCATTGTACCTGAATATTCCAATTTCTATTCTATACTCGTTCATTCTTTATTTATTCTTGATTTGTAGACGTGCATCTGCACGCAGTTGCTACGTATAACGAGCGTTGGAATCAAGAAAGAAAAACGATAACGCTAACAAACTGGGAAAACAGTAACGAGATAGATGCTAGCGGGCAACAAGTGAGTCAGCTGTTAGACTAGCCAATTTTTTCAAAAGAATGCAGAGACAATTACAGCGCATTTTTGCCTATCAACGAGTTGAAAGTGAGGACTATTCCATGGGAGAAAACTTTGATCGGACCTGAATTTTTGCCACAGAAACCCTAAGCTTAACATGACCGACTCTGCTTCTGGAAGGACCAAAATGGAAGAAATCGCTTCGTTTGACAGATACAGTTGCCTTTTGAATTTTAAAGGCCATGATCAAGTCGTTCCTCAACCGTCTGCGACGGAAAATGGATAGTTGGAACTGTCTTTGCCTTTCATTCCCATTTGGAATAAAATTGTAAATCAGACCGCTACATCGAAGGACGTGCTTACGAGCAAAGTTATCATGAACACTTTCTAAGAGGTCAGTATCTTTTTCAAGGTATGGATTAAAGAGTCAGTGACCTGGTTATAATTCATAAAATACTAGCTGGCGTCACCAATGTGAAAGTCACGAATTTCTTCAACTTTGTCACGTCCATTACGAGTGGTGACTTGAATAAAATTTCATTTTCTAAAGCACTTACATTTACAAGACAACACTTTTTTTGTTAACGGCGCAGGAACTCAATATTTGAATCTGAGCGAGAAGCATAGCATTCCCGTTAAAGTAAAACAATTTAGAAAATTGGCAAAGCGATTCATAAAATCTTCAAATGTTCCCGATAGTTTTCGGTAGAATGTGTTATTTCGTTTCAATACTATTGTTGTCATCATTTGTGTTATAGTTGTATACATGTACTTATATTTACCCACATGGTATTTCCATGTATTAATAAATAAATAAAAAAAAACCGTAGAGAATCTAAAACGTTTTCTCACTTCACCCAGGGGAATGAACCCTTTCTCATCACGGAACATCGTTTAATGAAGTGCAATCGAAAAGTCCATACATAGTTAGGTACTAGGTGACAAAGTTGTTGAGTGTTGTGTCCTTGATTGATTGCGCTAAACTGTAGTTGCACTCTCATTTCTGGAATTCTAGGGAAGGCTCAGGTATTGAAACGCCATGTCGCCAGGAATAGAAACGTTCTGCCTCGTTAGAGGTCAGAATCACTTTAATTATATCGCAGAAATGTCCAGATACCCATATGAGATAACAAAGGGAGTAATAGTGAACATTACTGAAGTTATACCCAGAATCACTATAGGAAAACTGTAGTTACACAATCTAAGTACAGGTTGATATTTCTAGAAAGAGACAAGATTGGGTGCCCAGTTAGATACCTTAAAGGAAACATTGATGATTGAAGTGAAGCTTGAATAGTAGTAGAGGTCGGTAGATAAATGAATACACGATCTCTTACCCCCTCTTGCACTCTATTTTCAATACGCGTAAAAGAGAATATCATATAAATCGTGGTAACTCTGGTGAATGTACGCTAGGAACGCAGCCTGAACGGCGTAATGCTTCGACTAGAAACGCCAGCAGCAACGGTTCCCAGTTGCTGCCATTCTCCCCTCCATTGTTGCTACAAGGAGCAGCAATGAAGGGGAGAGTGGCAGCAATGGAGGGGAAGATGGCATCAACTGGAAAGCGCTGCTGCCAGCGTTTCTACCCGAAGCATTACGCCGTTTGAACTGCGTTCGTGCTGCACAGTTATCAGAGAAAGGATAAGGAGATCGATGTTGATGAATCCCGCTCATGGGGGTGGGGTGGGCCACGCAATTTGTTCTGATATCCGTGGAAGTATTGGAAGCGTATCTCTCCTTTGCAGTAACTTGCGGGCGGCATCCATAATATCTACCGAGTCAGTGGTTCATCCTCCCAGACTCGTCTGGTATGAGCTTACCGAAGTCGGAGGAATGGAAGGCTTGCTTAGCCCTGGGTGGGATCGAACCGTCACAATGTGCGCCTACACATGACACGCCACAAATAAATGATAAGTGATTAAAAAAAACGATGGAAGAAATATAATAATGATGAAAATTTATTAGGCCGCTTAAGAGTCGGGAAAGAAGACAATAGCATCATCAAGTGCAACGTACAATCATTAGGAATGTGTATGCGAACAATAGATGAATAGACAATCCCATCATTTTATTAGTTACTCTTTCATAGGCCATGAGTCACAAGTTCACATGTAGATTGTAGATCCTTTCATAGACCAATCAGCGCTAAACAGAAAAATGAATCAGAAAAGGCGCAACGCACAGTGGAGCATGTTGATGAGCAGATGGTACGATTGTCACGTGCTGAAGTATAGTAGTTATAAAGATACAATATGTGCTCGAAAAGGCCACAGAGTGTTGAAGGCTGACGCTCGCATCAACCACCAAAGTGCCCTCATTCTCATGCGCAGCCATCGGCGTCTACGGACACTACCACGAGCACATGTAGCGCAGGCCGTTTTGCCTATTTGAACTTAGAAACTTCAAGTACAAAAGGTGCCCTTACTCACTTTATCACCTTACTGATCACCTTAGATTAAAACTAAACTTCTCGGAAAAGGCTAAAAACAGTGGCTTTTGGTGAACTATTTTATCGGGGCCTGACGCTGATAATAGGTCCAGTGTCATAACTTTGACGAACGGGTTTAGGGTTCACACATCCAACCCGTGAGACTAGAGTTTGGAACGGCAGCTACTGGTAGCTGCTGGCAACGGTTTTTTTAGAATCTTCACTTCTCGTCCAGACATCGTCAAAAAGCGATGATGATAGAGTGTTTTCACTTCTTGTCTTTATTACATGGTGTGAAAAAAATAATTTATGGTCTGTCAAAATGCCCTGGTTCTGCGAAAAACCTCAGCTACGAGAATTTTGAAGGCGCACCACATAGATCACATGCGTACACCGAAATAAAAAAAGACTATTGCTTCTGAAATCCGACTTCAAAACGAGGTTATGGGTTCATGAATAGGTATGCCAAAAGTATTGTAATTAAATCCCACGTAGAGCAGAGGAATGCATGAAAGGCTAGATGTAAACATAAAAATCCTACATTCAGCGGTTTTTCTTAAAATTCAGGGATAGCCGCAACCAGTAGGTAACATGACATAGGTACTGCTGCACTCCCTCTTGTAACACTATAAGCGCTGCAGCAACCCCAGATTTCCAAGTAATGTGATAAATAACATAGTATTAACGTGCTACTGTAATCGTAACACAACGGATCTGATTAAATCAACGGAAATTGCTCTTCACTTGGTCATTGCTGTGCCAGTCACAATGTTGTGCAGAATAAACGGATAAATCGTGAACGCTCGTGCAGTTTCCCCACATTCTCCTCCAGAACTCACTTACGAGATCTACTTTGCGAAAATAGGCAAAATAGCATCAAGAGAATAGCGCTTGGCGCATAGAAATTTGACGGAACAAACTTTGTGTGCACATATCAGTCTTAGGTCTGTGCACAGTTCCAGAAAGTTCGACAATCATTCAAGGGAGTTGAGAGCGGAACTCACATAGAGACTATCCAGTCAATTTCACGATTTCACACTGCCTTCTTACTGCTGGGGAATAGCACAATTGGTAAAGCGAACTCATGAAAAAAAAACGCGTGTGGAAAGATCGGTCTCCAACTGAATCTGACGAAGACGATGTTCATGACGAATGGATGGGTTGTCAATGCCCCAATCTCGCTCAACGGAATGACCATTCCCGAATGCTCCAGCTACGTATATCTAGATTGGAAAGTCAACATAATGAAGGATTCCGCTTCAGTGTAGGGCAGGAGGAAGAGCTTGTAAATGGCTTGTGCGCCCTCCCCTCTTACACCACGGTAATTCCTGCTTTAATGTACCTCTCGGAAACCTGGGCCTAAGCAGGATGGGAAGGCGGCCAGCGTAACTGAAGGATCCACCGGGAGAGTGATTCTAGAAGCGACTTGCCTCACGCAAGTGATGGACAGAATCCGAAGACCTGCCTACGTCAGAAGTCGGAGAAATAAGAAGGTGTCCCGTAGGCAAAGTTGAGTAGAATCAGGTGTGTCGGACTCGTGATGCTACTTAAAAGCAGTGTCTTACCTGAGATACACCGGCCGAGAATTCGTGCAAACTCTCCGCCGGTGTCTGAGGCGCCTTTACACGGGGATGCCGAGACTGCTGCGCAGTTTCTGGCAATGGGAACACCTGTGCGACCATGAAATCAACGGTAGTGTATGACAAGAAATGCACCTCCCTTGCCTAAGAATTCGTCCGCGCCAGAATGGATTGGTCCCTAAAAAACGGGTTTTTTGACAGTTTTGTTGAAAATCATACACATCGCTGAATTTAGCGCGTCGAGTAGGTCCAAATTCTGTTGATAACCCGAAATCGAACATGAGGTGAGACACTGCCTTTAACGACTACGCCAAACAAGAAACCGTCATCGACTGAATTCCACGGAACGCCATGAGCACAACAGGAAGACCATCTACCCAATAATCAGACTTCTTCACGAACCCCTTTGGTAAGTAATGCAATGTTCTTCGCCTCACTCGAGCTAACAGAACTCATTGGGAAATTCTGGCACGCGAGATGGACAAACGGAAGGATCACTGGCGCCGCTCGATCCACTGGGAAGAAAACGGGATTATATGTAGATGTACAAGTGACAGAGGATGTATAATAATTGTATACTAGAGCTCGGATGGAGCTAACTGTATACCTACACGCACCTTTATAAAGCGAATACCGGAGAATATTCTCGACGAAAACGCTCGATCAAAGCAGCAATTCCCACATGCAAAAAACTAGCACTAGAAAACGAAGGAGAATTATGCTCCAACCCAGAACACACACAGGAATGCGAAATTTGTACCAAAGGAAAATTTTGTTGGAAGGAAGGAGTGGTGACTAGTCAAGCCAGAAAAGGCATTCTTGGATTGTACGGGCTGAAAGAAATATGTGCAATATCAGGAATCACATAGGAACAGTAGCTACAGGAAGCATTTTTGATATTTTCTATTCCTCCAGGGGCCTATGATAAAAAAGCTATGACAGGGTTGGCTGCCAGCACTTGACTTTTGTAAAAAATTCCATGGATGTTGGTTTCTGCCAGTAAATGTTTTTTTTTTCGGAAAGTTGCCACATCTATAAAATCCATCATGTACCAACAAACATTTATTTTTGAACGATTTGTCTTAATTATATTAGTCTGATGATATGCTGGCTACTGTTACTCATATTGTTATCAACTACATCACATCTAAAACAAAGCGGTGTAGAGCTGTTACATGGGGATATTGGGGCTAAAGGAGGAGCTAATAGCCACAATCACTTACTACCTCTTACTATACTTACTTTACACAATCACTTACTATAACCCTGCTTACTCAAGCCTAAGTTGTCTCGTCACATTATTTTGCTGGAGTTGAGCACACATGCATATGTTTTTGATCATGGACTCAAGTTTTTGGCGCACATCTGAGTGCAAAAATAAATAAGTAAATAAAAATAAATAAATCACACGGTATTGACCGACCAAACTGCACGGATCTCAAACTTCAGTAATTAAACTTTATTCTTATAATAAAAGGTACAAATAATAAAGATACGTACGTAAGCACGTAAGCACATACTATATGGATTTAAGACACATGTGAGATAGTAACTAAATCGGGATTCAGCAACACCACTTTCATTGGAAGGGCTGGATACATGTGACACTGAAGCGTATGTAGAAAGGCGTGCGCGTACTGATGCAGCCGTGCAGGTGTAGATAAAGAAAGTATTCAAGCAGAGAACAATAAACCTGAGAGAGTCTTCATTAAATCATCGAGTCAGCGTGAGTTCCTGCCATCAGGGTGAACCACAGACCCCGAGAAACGCGGGCTCGGGATTACTGCTTGGACGAGAGATCACAAATAACGACGTGGGAGTGGTTATACACAGTTCCTATAAAATTAGGGTAAACTGGCGCGCCTTAAAACGGTTGGGATGGTTGGAGGACCTGAGTGATTCAAACTCTCAAATATACTGTTGCTTTTCCTAACCTCACAATAGTGCGTCGTAATAACTGTTTCTACGTCTGCTGGAATTCAGGGACGAAAAGCTGCATTGTTGCGCTTATCTTCAAGCGATCTTCCTCTAGAAGCAAAATCTCTAAACTCCCAAGGTAGTTGTTAAGTAGATAATGATGAGATCGGAGACTCGTAGGATTCATACTGCACGTCTTTTATGAGCCTTGATCTTGATGATGACGAACAACTAGATCTAAGAGTATGTATTATTTACTGGTTCACAAGAGGATGAACATCAAATCAGGCTTCGAGCTAACTTCCAGCCTGATTTGGTCTTCAGCTGAACGTCAGAAAGACCGGGTATATGACGACCACCCCTGGCGAGATTTCTGCCATTTAAGTTGGTGGTGACGACTTCCGTAGAACCGACTGCTTCAAACAGCTCGCCGCAACACTATCAGCTGTTGGCAACCTGGCTCATAAGGACGTCCGTAGCGTAACGTTGCGTGGTTGAAGTGGCGCTCCATGACTGCAGGATTGTGTGACAAAAATATGCCGGAGCGCTTCAGTTCGAAAGTGTATCGAGCAGTCTTTCAATCCGTGGCAGTATATGGTGCAGAGTGCTGGCAAGCAACCAAGGAAGTAGAACACCGACTAGGTGTGATGGAGACAAAGATGTTACCATGGACGGCCGGTATCATGAGTGCAGATCTCATCCGCAACGAGAAGATCCGGGAGCGGTTCGGCATCGCCCCGAAGACACGTCAGTGAGCGAAGACACGATCTGCAAAGTAGACCTTGGTCTCGAAGTAACGGTAAAACGACCAGAAGAGTGGCCGAAGAAATGGTGGCTAGACACACTGCACGCCGACCTGAAGCATGTGGGCGTCCACCCAGACCAGGCGCACGATAGAGTGAAGTGGCATCAAGAGAACAACATAGCATACCCCGCCATCAAACGGGAGAAATGCTAAAGAAGAAGAATGAGACAAGAAGATAAATAGTCTTGCCCTCGAAGTTCACATCATCGCAAGGATAGTAAAACTTTATTACTTTACCCAACGCGGCAAATATATCTAAAACTTATTAATGAAGAAAGTATATATTGAATTCCGTGGGCGATATGGTTTCAACGAAGGTGGTAGCGTTCAAGGAAACCAAATGCGTCGGTGGTAGTAAATTGCATTGGGAAATGCAGGCTAAGGGTCTTCGATTAGACCAAATGAATATTTCAGAAGAGTATAAGGAGCAGTCATATGAGGTGAAAACCATCAGTTTGGTCAAAAATTTCTACACTCTTTACATTTCTACACACAGCACCTTAGACTTGTTCTTCCAAAATTTGACTGGTAGGATTCTGCACAACTTGTACTACAAAGTGGGGCGTTTTTGAGACTACTGAGGGCTAGTCACATAAGAGAGCCTTTGACAATCTCTTGAACCTTACGTACTTCATGGCTCATACGAGTCTTGAAGAATTTGAAAGGCAGAGCAGTTTCTCCGTCAGCACAGAAAAGAGTTTGAGAGATATGTCCTCACTAGGACGAAGGGAGGAG
>JARK01000027.1:99832-121442 GCA_000688135.1 Ancylostoma ceylanicum
AAAGGTATGCCCATGTTGAAATGAAAAAAGACTTTTCCCGTGAATTAAAACTGACGCGAGGCCTCATTCCCCGCGCTGGTTCGAATTTCGAAAATCAGATCGCTCGCGATCTCGCAGCACTTTGCGAGCACTTACACATTTGTCCGCGCCTAGAGCTGCCGAATAATCATCGATTTTCCATTCACAGTCTAAAGTCAGGTCTGCTGCCCCTTTTAGCAGCACTAAGCGGTACTGCTGCCCTCGGCAAGAGAGCTGATATTGTCCGGAAGGGGAGGAGCGATGGGCGGGACAGGCCTCGCCCTCCGAGGCTAGAGCTGCTCGAATGTCTGAGATTGACATCCGTCTTCGTGGCACGCGTCTTCATACGAACGTGACGAGATTAGCATCTCTATAATTGTAGGTGGAGGTCAGAATATCAGGCGCACTGAGAGTCGGAACCTGCCTACGATAGCCTTGACGTATTTCGCAAAATTTTTGTTGAGGTATGGCAACACCAGTGCAAGTCCATCTAGAACCGAATACGGTCTCCACCTCGTTATTTCTCAACTGCTGTATCCGCTGTTAAAGGTCCTTGGGACGGTGAATTGGAGTCGCCTGGCTACTTCAGTACGTGGACAGGACGGCCCTACTGATCCATAAATAAATGAATACATAATTATGCAAGCGCTGTATCTCCTTCACAGTCTCTCTCCATCTCATCAATAGTCTCTTGAACGGGAGTGGAAAATTGTGACGGGATGCCTTGATCATAAATTTGAAGTAAAGCACAGCAACGACGTCCAAGGATTCCACAGTGGAAAGCAAAAATCAATCTGCATTAGGAAAACAGAAAAGGCAAAACACAGGACTGTTTATTACTGCAGTTTTCGTAACTCTCGACAATATTCCCAGAACTCCTAAAAATCATCTAAGAGCTTGATTCTTCTGACAATGAGGAAAAACGTGTGTCGAACTAGTGCACAACCTCACTGCACAATTTGTGATCATCTGTAAGTCCTGCGAGGAGCCTTGTGGGAAGGCATCTTGGTGTCAACAACATTGGACCACACACAAGAGTGAAGAAACTCCGTGACAACGTGACTCTCCATTTTTAATCCTCCCCATTCACCAGCATTTGCACATTGTTGGTTCATTTATATTTGTAGATTGCCTACGGTGGTATTCGTCAAAACAATGGGAGATAATTGGTTTATTAGTTGATCTTGGTAACTGGATCATTGCAAGTTATATTCACGAAGGAGCAATGCTCATGCGTGGATTATTCCTTCCTGCGCATCTTGTATTGTTAATATTTGATGGCGCATGCTGCGTCTCCGAAGCGATAGATGACCGCGATAACAGAGTAGCACTAACAAAAAGTCTATACGGTGCTACATAATACATGGTGATAATTGGATCGATGGCAGGTCCTGAGAAGAATGTGATTGTTACAGAAAAACTGCACACTACTTAAAAATCGAAGATGCTGTTCGTTCAAAAGTAAAACTAGTTTTCCAATGAGAAGGATTTTCGTCGATCTGAGGGAATATTCTCTGATTTCCGCACATTACACTATAAACAATGTGGTAAACGTCACTGAGAATGAATGACCCACCTATGCCAATACCAGGCACAATAACGTAGCTGAATAGCTGAGGCTTTAGTACGCCGGACTGTATCAGCGAGTACGATACAGCTGATGGGAATACGGATAATATCGGTACAAGGGATTGTACCGTTAGTGCCTGCAAAGAGCAGTATGCTGAAGTTGGGAATTACGCAGAAAAGCAATGGCTTCCGAAAGTCATAACAGTTCCATTTTTGTTTTGAAGAACTGCGCTCAATCGCAATTCACAAATAAAATCTGATACTTGAAGATCTTATGCAGAGCACTGCATTTATCCATGCCCATCAACAAATTGGACATTGCCTTGCAATTTGATTATATTTGTTCATCTACAGGAATAGTTATCGAAGCTCGCGAGATGTTTCTGAGCTACTAGTGCCAATCTCCGCCGTCTTCCATAGCCTGCGACATAGCTTGGATGATTTTGAAAACCTTGGCACGAAAAACGAGATGAGACACAGCCTCACAGTAATTATTAGTCGTCATATCAAAGAGCAGTTGAATTATTCAGTTGTGAGAGTTGCGGCTGATAAGACGATTTCTCACACAATGGCTGCAGTGCTCTGCATAATAGAGTCCGCTAGTCATGGACTTGCAGGGCCGAGATGGTGCTCACAAATCGTCCTACCCTGATTCAGTACCGCGTGTTGCTTCGTATGTTTTGTTTCGCTTCAAAGCGAATTCATCTCTCTGCCATTCCGTTGCACTTTATAATCTACTCAGTGCATCTGATGCGATGTGATGACGCACATGATGCATATAATTCATGGATAATTACACCTGATCCCGGACTATTTTATGGAATGGAGCGCTGTAAGTGAAATGCAGCTCCAATTTCAACAGCGAGATAAACGTACCTAGCATACATATCGAGGTCTGCCTAATACTTTCAATTGACAAAGTGCTGCTTCGAAACCCAGAAAACGGAAGGGCTACCCACCTTCACAAATAGCTTGATGCGCAGTTTCGTTTGCTGCGAATGCCCAATGATGGCTTCTTCGAGCATGGTAAGAATTTTCCAGCGAGAAAAATACATAATGGCATAGATAGGAACAAGAAGAACTACACAGCAAAACATATTCCACAGCACCGGTATCTGAACATTTCAGTGCTAGTAGGGACCTCCGTAGTCAACTGCTGTTCATGACTTTTGCCACTCTTTGGTGACTGCTTCTCACTCACCTGGAGAATGTTAGCAGAAACCACCGTCGAGTACTTTTCGATATTGGGCACCATGTGATGTGTAATCTGGTCTGCCTCTGTAACATTTGTCGAGTATGTCAGACCGATATATGGGAGCTGGAAAAGGCTGTTATTCAAACAATATTCAAAAAAAAGCAACAAAAAAGTCACTGCTTGGAGAACAGTCAATAAGTGAACTCACGATCAAAGAAAACGGTATTGTATAGCCACCTATGCACATGAGTACTGCGGTAGTTGTCTTGATATTAAAATATCGTAATGATAACCAGCGGTAGATCATAGAGACCATCAGCGATACAAAAGAGTTGAGCGCAAGGTGTACTATGAAAAGAAACTGTTTCTTCAGTCAAACACATGAGGTATGGCTCATCAAACTTACACATTGTTACGTACAGCATAAAACTGTACCATGGGCCGAGTAACTGACTTGGCCCGAGGTAGATGTTCACGATGTTGAAGCCTTCGGTGAGTATCCTGAATGTAACACTTTTTTCCGTAAAAAAAATTATGGTTCCATCTGTACACTGTTGTCATTGCGGGAAGATTCTTCAAAAAGTTTTCTGATATAAGCGTTATTTACTGTTGCGGCGTGTCAAATTTGAGGCGACGTTATACAGTGTAAAACAGAAAGGAAGGGAGAATCTCCATCAGGCGACGAATGCTCCTGGTCTTGCCGTCGCGTCAACCGCATGAACAGAAGTCGTTTCCACTTTTGTAGCACCGAGACAACGCGACAGATATTTTGATCCGACGCGTAGAATTTGACGCAGAACAACCACGAATGACACTGTAAACCTTCAAGAGTTGATTTTCAGCTCATCTCAATACAATGTAGAAAGAAGTAGTCGTCAGTGGCTGGATTTCTTTAGAATTCAAGCGCGCCCTAAAAGGACCGCCGACTTAATGGTCACAATTCTGGAGCCCATAAAGATTTTGTTAGGTCGACTGCCGCGACTTTTCCCAAGATTTAGTATTATCATTGTGCGCATCACTCAAGGGTGAATTCCACGCCGTTGCTGCTTCCGAACGGCGCGATTTTACTGAATGTGATGGTCATTCTCTGGCGTGCAGCCACGCTGGCACTTTCTTTCTACTGCTCGATGTAGTGTCGTGTTCTGATGTCGTTCTCTTTCAACACCATCTTACTTTTGTTGGAGTTCCAAGTCCTCCTTTGTATACTACACCGTGTAACTTACTTCCTTTCCCCTTTTCCAGTACAACGGCGGATCTTTAAATTCTCGCTGCTCATTTACCATTGATTTATTCGTTATGTTACTTGAATCTCTTCTTTCATGGAAGCTATTGTACGTTTGTATTGTATTTGGTGTACCGCTTATTGCTTTATTTGCAAAACATGCCTAGGCATCCGTGCGCTTGGGCTTGAAGCAAACTTACCCATTTTTGAGTGATGGCTTATAGCAGGTATTTGCGGGTGGTGTAGCAATTGTTGCCACAAGGTTGCGCCACAGACTCATCTAGAGGTTTCCATGTCTCTCGGGTTTTTTTTTCATTCGCACGTGGCCTTTTGGCCTCTGCAGTTTGCACATAAACTAGCTGTTGGATCTCACATATGAGTTTTGCCTTTGCTTCGGCTAAGCTACGCTAGTCCTATGCGAGTTGACTTACTCACTAGGGCCCGGATAAAAGCGTGCCCCAGTGGGCATGGACGAGATGCACGGGACACACTCGCATGTCTACGTGACGCGAATTTAAAAATGTGGCTCGCTACAACCGCCTGACCTGTCAACCATTAGCGCAGGAAGCAAGTGCGCTTTTCGGAACGGATGAAATTAAACGCCCATCTCAGTCACATTTTTGTAGTCAATATTAGCAATGGAGGATGACCTGCTTCGTTTTTCTGATCGAAATGGCAGAATCAGTGCAATTTAAAGGTAACACTACTCACTGCAATTCCGCACGCTATTAAACACTACTCACTGCAATTCCGCACGCTATTACGTTTGCTGAAGAGGTGCCAGGTGAAGAATTTTTGTGGATAGCCAAAACAAACATCACGGTAGTATAGCCACTCCAAAGAATCAACGTAATCAGAATTCTCTAAGAGCTCCTACATTTCGAGAACACCTACTCATAAAAAGAAGACATGATTGGATAACCTAAATGGGATCTGCGGAAGGAAACAAGATATGAGTGAAAGTCGCGCGACCATGACATGTGGCAAAGAAGATTTGGAATATTTGGGAACTTATTCAAGATCTGTTTTGCCTACAGTGTCTCACCTACAATGTCCACAAACTGTCCTGCACCGGGAAATTCTGGCTCACCATAAGAATCGACAAGAAAATATGATGTGATGCAAATTAAGAAACAGTGCGAAAGACTTTTGCTAGAATACTCACCTAGGTGCAATGACGACGCTGACCACCGCAAGCAGCAGTTGCGTTAAAGCAGTGTTACCGAGAAAAATACGGTATGGCGATAGATGCCTTGGACTTCTCCATATAATCATGAATAACAGGAAGGCGTTAGCGAGGAAACCCCATGCGGCGATGAGAACTACGGTAGAAAAATAGATAGTATCGTTAGTAGAGAAATACATCCTAGAATATTTGCGAGCACGTTTTTCTCCGTAATGGCAGAAAGATGATAACAACGAACAAGATTGAATGAGCGAACCAATGAATGAGTGAATGAATGAATGAATGAATGAATGAATGAATGAATGAATGAATGAATGAATGAATGAATGAAATGTGGATGAATGAATGAATGAATGAATGAATGAATGAATGAATGAATGAATGAATGAATGAATGAATGAATGAATTGGAATGAATGAATGAATGAATGAATGAATGAATGAATGAATGAATGAATGAATGAATGAATGAATGAATGAATAATGAACGGATGAATGAATGAATGAATGAATGAATGAATGAATGAATGAATGAATGAATGAATGAATGAGACGAATGAATGAATGAATGAATGAATGAATGAATGAATGAATGAATGAATGAATGAATGAATGAATGAATGAATAATGAATGAATGAATGAATGAATGAATGAATGAATGAATGAATGAATGAGACGAATGAATGAATGAATGAATGAATGAATGAATGAATGAATGAATGAATGAATGAATGAATGAATGAATGAATGTGAATGAATGAATGCGTGAATGAATGAATGAATGAATGAATGAATGAATGAATGAATGAATGAATGAATGAATGAATGAATGAATGAATGAATGAATGAATGAATGAATGAATGAATGAATGAATGAATGAATGAATGAATGAAATGAATGAAATGAATAAATAAAACTACCAGCAACAATTAATTCATTGAACCAAAAACGCTGAGTGTGAGTGTTGGAAAATGACTGGATGAATCTTTGAGGTCTATAAAGATGAATTTGTGCAAGGAAACGAGACCATCCAAGAACAACTCGAGATTTTCTGGAAAACCTTGACAGCGCTTTCTTTTCGCGAGTGTTGGGTCCTGAATTACTTTCCATTTCTTATATAGCAAGCAATAATTAGATTTATACTAATGAATAAACTTGAACAGTTTCACTGTACTCATCCTCCTACGCAATCTAAGACGTTTGTGAATGAAACTCCCAGACAATCAAGGAGATTAACAGAAATGTTGACCTCATTTGAAAGAACGAAGTGTGGAAAGGATATTGTGTGTGCCGGTCAATAGCCATAAATTATAAACGTACAACATGGACTCGAATGAACCAGCATGTAATAACAAACGTAGAGAATGTCTCTGTTTCATTACCGTATGGCGTAGAACAAGGGGAAGTGCAAAGCTACGGAACTTCCCAGACATGATTTACAAGATTGTGGCACAAATATGAAACTCCAGACATGTTTTACTACAGAGCTTGATATTACGGCTTGCCCTATAAATACATTTCGGGAGGGAGTTATATGAGTAACTAAGTATGAGGAAATTCAGAATTCACACTGTATCACAATTCATTCACACTGCAGACGGAAACTCGCGAGAGGAGTTGCAATGCACGAACTCGAATGAGATCCGTAGTCTGTTAGATTTCTCAATTCTGCTCACAGCACCGCTGTGTCGAAGTTGTGTAGTGTCAACCCCAGGGATTTGCGGCCCACTTGACGATAGGGACTCACGTAATAGATCGTAACAATCCAATAGGGCGGCCAAATGGAGCCCATTGTTGTAAGTTTTTTACCGAACAAATCTAGGCGATTGGTAGAGTTAGCAAACATCAACACTAGAAATTTAGTGTGCGCTCTACCAAATGTGCGGTAATTTTTTATTCGTTATTTAGACGTAGAGCGGTTATGAGCCAGAAGCTATGATGCTTTGAATCCTAAGATCACAGGATCGATTTTTGTCTGCGTCATCCAGCCCAATGTATTGGGTACCCCGGCATTGATTCCAATGCGATTTCAAGCTTCAATTAGTACAACTTTTATGAAGGGTCAAGACTTCCACTGAACAAGCCGTTGTACTATCACATATCTGTGTGTACTGAACAGAAACATATAACATATTCTGTTAAACAAACCTTTGGTTTTATCATATTACTTCTCCATTTTCTTTTTTTTTCTACGAGATGAAAGGAGATTTACGAATCCTTGTTCGATTGGTACTAAAGTTGCGGAAATACACAAGCTGACAAGCCCGATTTGGTGTCGCGATTTTCCAAGAAAAGATCAGAAAGTGTGTGGTTCAAAAATTGTGAGGCATACAAATTCACAACGGAAACTTATTTTTCGAAAGTCATGTGGTGAAATGTAGGTTAGGATAAGAAAAGATACGAGTGTCTCTCAAGTGATAAAGGGAATAGTAAATCCTGGTTGACCAGGATTGGTAAAGGAACTAGAGATTCTGAAATGATATTTTTTTCATTGAAAGTTTCGACATTGCGCACAACATTGAACATTGAACTGTCTTGAGACTGATATTTCCACGTCTATTTTCAGTTTTGATTCGATATCTGACTACATTTGTGGTATTGTTGAGTTGTCATAAGTGAGAGCAAATCTAGAATTAGCGAACTTTGAAATACAAAACGACAGACAAAAAAGGCTAAATTGCGCAAATAAAAGCAAGAATTTTGTAGATTGATTTATACGTTCCATGATTTTTCGAACCTGTGCATCTTGATATTATGTTTTGAATGCTTCTGCTATTACCGTATTGTTAGGTGGTACTCGTTTATTTGGCCTGACTTTTCAACCTGAAAGTTTTATTCGGACGCCTACAAATGGTGTAAAGTTCAATTTTAAGTTCTCAACCATCAAATATTTTCTCATGGCTAGTGCGACATCGTTCTGGACCAACTAAGCAAAACCACTTGTAGACGTGGACAAGCAACTTTCAAGTACACCGCTCATCGCCGACGTCCGCACTTCGCACGGGCTCGGGTACCTCAGCAATCTCCAGCTCACATAGCGATACGAGGGATAAAAAGTTATTAGTAATGGAGAGGCACTCGTTCCGGTTTTTCGTGCTTGGATTTCTGGCATCCAAAATGCTTCTAATGCCTTTCGCGCGGTGGCGTATTTCTCATGGACTTGCACATTACGTCACAGTTACTGCCGTTGTGCTCTTTGCGTCTATATTTGCCAAGCGCAAATATCTCCCTTTTCGTTTACTTGCTAAATGTTCTTTAACGCGTATGCTAAGCAATCGGCTGGTTTCCCCTATATATAGAGCTCCGCAGTTCAAGCAAGTTATTTGGTAAGCAACCCCTGATTTCGCACAATTTCCATTCTTGCCATGTGGACAGAAGACGCAATCGTTTTATATGCATTCTCTATAGTGAAGTCTGTTTCTGACCAAGTGTTTTTTAATGTTATCGTTAGATATGTTAAGTAAGGTAACATCATTTTGCAGCTGGGCTCGCTTGAGACATCGCCGAATGTCTGCGGAAATTTTGTCGGAGGTGAAAGGCAGGCAGAGTGTTAGTTTATTTTTGTGAGCTCTTGGTGGGAACTCACTGAGCCGTGTCCGGAATTGAGAGGATGCAGTGAATCCATTACTGTTCGCTATTTTCGACGCGATGAGAATTGATGCTTAGTGCTCGCCATATCTGCACTCCTGTGCAGACATGGCGAGCAATTCTGAAGATATTTCGTACAACTGCAGGCTTGACGGATGCTGGATGCGCAGACGTAACGTGGGCAAGTGTGTTCAATGCAGCCTTCCGAACCATTTGGAAGAGTGGTTCCTAAGCATTGCATGTAGCAAGAATAATAAGGCAGTACATATATATGACAAGGAACCATCAACTTTAAGTAGTTGGTTTTTAAGATTTTTCACCGCCGTTTTCAAGCAAAATGCACCCCGGTTTAGTAGCTTAGGAGATGTACTGAAAAACCTTTCGCCCACTTCGCCGTTTTTATCGATTTTGTGAATATTTGGAGACTTCTTTTCACCGACCCAATACGTCTGAAAGACCAGCCTTGGCATGCAGCCAGACTGGTATGTGATCTATTCATCTCATATTATTAGTCTCACAAAATCTGAAAGTGGAGTCACAAATTGTGACAGATGCTACATACTGCTAACGACAATATTTTTAAGACTTCTAATGATCCAGGGAATGCTTGATTCTCCAAGAGAACGATTATCTTGGTCGTGCATGCGCTCGCGACATAAATCTCGATTACTGTGAGCTCTTTGAAGAACGAACCTGTGAGAAGGCATCTTGTTGACAAACCCTTAGCAAATAAATTTTCGGTTTCACCCTTCAACAACGCAGAGGTGCAGAGAAACCTACATCACAGAACGTGGCAAGGTGGAACCACCCTCCAACTCTTCTCCTTTCAGAAACAGCTGCATACTACTGGTTCGACCGTACTTAGGGAGGTTGCCTGCGACATTAGTCGACAAAACAATGGGAGATAGTCGATTCATTTATTGATCTTGTGAACTGTTTTATTGTAGCTCATTCTAGTGGTGAAGGCAATAATCATGAGATGGATGTATTTTCCTGCTCATGTTTTATTTTTCATTCTAGATTGTGCATGCTGCGCATCCGGAGTGATGAATAGCTGCGACAACAGAGTAGCGTTAACGAAATGTCTATACGGTGCCACATAATATATAGTGATAAGAGGATCGACGGCGGGTCCTGAGAAGTATATCCTCATGAGAAAAAAACCGAAAAACTCATTAGAAAAGAAGCGAAAAACTTGAAAATTGGATATACTTTTTCTTCCATAGAGAACTAAGTCTCTAGTGAAAAAAACTAATATTCTAAATTATATGAGAAAACGATCCTTGTCTGGTTCTCTCGCACTACATTAACAATGGGTTGAGAGTTAGCAAGAGTGAATGGCTCACCTACACCAATACAAGGCACAATAAAGTAGCTGAATAATTGCGGTCTCAGTACGCCAGACTGTATCAGCGAATACGCGACAGCTGCTGGGAATATGGATAATATAGGTACAAGGGATTGTACCGTTAGTGCCTGAAAAAAGCAGCATGTTTAAAGGCAGTATCAGTCGAAATCCTCGGGCGGAGCTGAGGTGCGGATGGCAAAACGCAAATTCAACACTGCCTACAGTGTAAACAAAATGTTTCAGATCGGACTCTCGACCCATCCTTCTACCAGGGTATACATCCTGCTGAGACTGCTTGTTTTATGGGCAGTGCGATTTTTCGGATATGCTGAAGCAGCAGACATCGCTCGCTCAATTGCGATGATCGATGGATCATACGAGCTAAGAATTAGTGGAGATGAGACGAGGTCATGACAGCGTCAACACTGGAAGCGTATCGTTTGAGCAATTCGTACTTCACTGGCACACACAGCAGTGTACTAGTTCAGAGGCTGTACCGCTCCTCCAGGCGCCAGCTAAGGGATAAGTAAGTAAGTGCATCAGAGATGAAGAACAGGCAGAGGGATACCTTCTCACGTATGTACGTTGGATTGCTACCTTGTATAATCATTTCTTTCCGCCTTCGGACCTAGGTATCTGGTTGGTATATCTACTCATTGCAGCTACTGATCAAGCAATTGCTAGCAATTCCTTCTCCCCTTTTTTTCGCTCCACAACAAGCCCCTACTGCTGTTTGGAGCATGTTTCAACAATAGCTTTCTTTGCATGAGTGGGATGGACGGGATGGATGGAAAGTGAACCAAGATGTTCTAGTGCTCAGCTAACGATAACATCTGCTTCTGCAGATACCGTTAGCTATGCTAATTTAAGCGTTCAAAAAGGGTTGCTGATCGTTCAAGCTTGGGCCTTTAGTGAGCTTTTATTAGGTTGAGGAATTATAAATGTCTGTTTGACTCATGAACAGAAATTACTACAGAAACAACAGTTCAGCAGCTCCATCCGAGATCTATTTTTCAGACTAATCCATGGCTCTTCTACTTCTTCCCTACGAGGTGTGAGCGTTCTCATTGCAGAACTCGCTGCGCCGAGAGACGCAGTAACGAGGCACCTAAATTCTAACCTCACCACAGTTCCTAGCGTTTTTCTCTGCTAAAGAGCGCTGCATCGACAAGGACAAGTGGTATTCTGATAGAGTCAATACTGCGCTATGAGGCGGTTGAGGAAGGGATTCCATCCCTTAGTTCTTGGTTTTTTATTGAATCATTTTTGCAGTGTGCTGTAAGGATCCTACCAAGGATAAGTTTTGTAGTCGCGGTCTCGACACTATGATGATGAGATGTCTAGTTCACGAGCCCAACTTTTGTGCAGGAAGATCTGCTGTGTACTGCTGTACAGGATTCACCCATCACTGAACGGAACAATCCTTTCATATTCTACCTCAAACACAGCATCATCTTTCGTTCGGGACAGTCGAGTTTAGGGGTCGGAATGGGCTGCTTACTGTCAACGAGCCAGGGTGGTTTTCTGCCTGCACGTTCAAGAGACACCCTTCTATAATACGACATTGAGAGGACTTCGATGAAGTTGCGATTCTGCACGGTGCGGGGAAGGATTTGGCTGATGGCGGGTCGCGCACTTAGTGGGTCAGCATTAACTGGATGCAGTACCAACTAAAACATAGTTTTTCAGATACAAGCAATCAGATAAAACTAAGTAATCCGTATATCTTCTGATGCGCCATGAAGTGCTTCTCCAGGTAAACACACAAGTCCTGCCGAAAACGGTGACACTAACGAAAAATTGCAAAAAAAGTAAAATGTGTGCTTCAGACATTCATAATTCCTCAACCTAATATATTCGGATTGTTCATTCATAAATTGGAAGCATTCATCCTTTTCAGCTTGGGTAGCGATAATTGCTGAACGACCATTAATATATCGGCAGTAAAGCAGCGGACGGCATTGTTAAACTGAAGTATCAATCCTATACGTGAAAGCAATTGCTTTGGTTGCTATTCGATTGCTATTCGATTGCCAAAAAGCAATTGAAGGGCAACGAACAGCACGTGGACAGGCAACGACTGCAATCATTCGACAACCAAGTAACCGAACCCCGACTATTTTACGGATAGGAGCACAATTGACATTCCAGTTCCTGGAATGAGAGTAAGATCCTATTTAATATGCATGCTGAGGTCTCGTTATTATTTTCGATCAGCAAAGTGCTGCTAGGGAATTTCCGAAGATTGAAAAGCTACCCACCTTCACAAAGCGTTCGATGCTCAGTTTCGTTTGCTGCGAATGCACAAAAGTGGCTTTGACGAGCAGAGTCAGAATTTTCCAACGACAAACGTACATGGTGGCATATATAGGAACAAGAAGAACTATACAGCAAAACATCGACCACAGTATCGGTAACTAAAAAGCTTGATTTGGAGATAATCAGCTGATTAAGTTGCGGGCTTGCTGGTTGGCTGTTTAGGCCTTTGGCAAATCATAAGCGGCTCCTTCCTAACATACCTGGAGAATGTTAGCAGAAACCACCGTTGAATATTTTTCAATATTGGGCACCATGTGGTGTGTAATCTGGTCTGCCTCTGTAACATTTGTCGAATATGTCAGACCCATGTGTGGGAGCTGAAAAGACATCACTTAAAACTTTATTGTAAAAATTCATAATGCCTTCAAGTCTTCTTCAAAAAAAAATTAGCTGGTTGACTCACGATCAAGGAAAAGGGTATGACGTAAGCAGCTAGGCACATGAGCACAGCGGTAATCGTCTTGATATTGGACTGTCGTAGAGATATGTAGCGATAGATCATAGAAACCATCAGCGATGCAGAACTGTTGAGGGCGAGGTGTACTAAGAGCAAAACCGTCTCCTTCGTTGCCCAAATGAAGAATGACTCATCAAACTCACACATTGTTGCGTAAAGCATAAAGCTGTACCAAGGTCCGAGTAACTGGCTTGGTCCGAGGTAGATGTTTACGATATTGAAGCCTTCGGCGAGAATTCTGCATGTCAACACACTAATCAATTTGAAATGAAAAATTAAAACACTCTACACTGTTGCTCCAGAGAATCTCAGAAAATTCTCCAAGATGATCATTGATTTACTTCATTAACTGGGCGATTTTCAGCTTTTTCCAATGTGTGTATGTGCGGGTGTGATGGCATGCATGAGTTTTTCAAGTTGAAATCGCGTAGCAATAATCGCATAGCATAAACTGCTCGAAAGCAAACTTTGCTCGTGTATCCCACAACGGTCGGCGTAGGTTTTAAGTCTCTTTTCGTCAGAAACTATAGGCTGATTTATTGATTACATCGATTATATTGATTTTTCACAATTTTTACACTGTTGCCGGTGAGAACATGCCTATCGATGTTCCCTAACACACTAAGAACAGTATCAATTTATTGATTTCATCGCCTATTCTCACGTTTGCTTAGGAGTTAGTGAGGGCATGTCCAGTTCAGTTACCGAGCGCAAACTTAACCCAGTATACACTTCCTTTTCAGAATCTAGCTGGGTAACGTCTATTGAGATAGGTTGACGCTAGGACAAAGGAAGCACGCTTCCACCGATGCGATCTGCGGTGTTAGGTATCTTTCCTGCATCGAAGGACCTTGGCTCACCACAAAGAACTGTTGGGAGCACAGGTGATTCAAGTTATAATAATAAGGAAACGGTTCTGTAAAGTGAATTGAAATACCCACCTAGGTGCAATGACAACGCTGACCACTGTAAGCAGCAGTTGCGTGAGAGCAGTGTCACCGAGAAAAATACGGTACGGTGACAGATGCCTTGGACTTCTCCATATGATCATGAACAACAGGAAGGAGTTGGCGAGAACGCCCCATGTGGCGAAGACAACTATGGTCGCAAAATAGATAGAGTCACAAGTGGAAAAATACATCCTGAATTTTCAAGTGAGCACACTTCTCTCTGTGATGTCGAGATGTTGACGGTTCAATAATGATTTCGTTCACCACGTTCAAATAATTAATTACTGAATCAGTGGAATGAAAATGATTGAATGAATGAATGAATGAATGAATGAATGAATGAATGAATGAATGAATGAATGAATGAATGAATGAAGACGAATGAATGAATGAATGAATGAATGAATGAATGAATGAATGAATGAATGAATGAATGAATGAATGAATGAATGTGAATGAATGAATGCGTGAATGAATGAATGAATGAATGAATGAATGAATGAATGAATGAATGAATGAATGAACACTACCATTAACAAGGAACGACGGCAAATAGAGCAGCAGTGATAATTGGTCACCGCTGTTCCACGCTCTCAAATGATGGAAAAAAGATAATTGTCCTTATGTCTAAGACAATTTGTGAAACAATTAAGAAGGAAAAAAATACTCCGATTCACGCAAACAAAAATGTTCATTCTCTGCATCGTTTTTTTAGATAGATAAATGAGTCTATCTATAATGGAACAACCTCGATCTTTGTGATAGAGATTCTGTACCGGGTGAAGGGAAACATGAATAACACCGGAAATCGTGGGTGGAGGGGGTTCAGAGATTCCCGTTAATGAGCCGAACAAGTATCTACCCAACCTAACGGTGCTGTCATGGAGGAAAACTTATCAGATCCTTGGAATAGAGCGCGAAATGTCTTGGATACTGATCACCGGCTCTCGAGACTTTTCCAATACAGAATATATTAACAACTTCCCTTTTAAGCTGTTAAGGCTCAATAAAGCACGGCAATCACCTATTAGTGGGCGGGGTAATATCTATAATATGAGCTAAGGCGGCAAAGAAGGTTTAGGAATTTATTACTCTTCAATGGTTTATTGAACAGCATTAAACTTGAGGTCTGCGTTTAGACACGAGATTGTGGTATGTACTGCACACTTCATTTTCTCACTTCATCCAGGGCCGCAGACACTTCAATCAAGCCAATGCCAATTTTATAATACTCTTTATTAATTGGTATTTTATACATGAGTGTGTGTGTCTACCCCGATCGCACAGGCACACTCAGTTACTGCCGTCTAACGTCACCATCGCCCTCAACTTATGTGGCTATTTAAGTGGCGGATAGTGGAGCCTTAGACTCTTGGACTTTATTTCGTCCGTGTACACGAAATGTGGTGGTTCAGTAGAATAATTCATTACAGTCCAGGAGATAGAAAGGATGAGGTGAGAGATGCGTGCCTTGTGCCGCTTACAAGATCATTGTGACCAGTAAATAGTATCTCTAGCAGGAGACGGTCAACCCTGCGCCCTCTACAGGAGGAACAGTACATATCAGTGGTGAACATGAATACTACAAGGATCATCAATTTGCCGATGATAGTGGGGTTGAGTATGGCTGAATTAAATGCCTTGCATAAAAAGATCGTGAATTTTGATCATTATCTGAAGCCGCGGGAGGAGGGTTCAATGGCTCCAGATGCAAAGGAGAGGATCATGGCTCGGTGGATCAATGAAATTGCAAACACTAAAGACTCACAAATTACATTACATTACATCACATTACATTACATTTATTACGCTGTTTAAGACAAGCGTTAAAAAATAATTGTCATAGAACTGTGAGTAGAAGTCAGTACTAATCAGTACAAGCCAAAATTAATCACTATTTCATACAATGTTACCTTTTCAATATGAAACTGCACCATTACTCTTTTAAAATGTAGTTGTTCTAGAAAGGCAAATTTTCTGAAAGCTGCAAGAGAGTTTAAAGGGGGTGCATATTTGCTCAGAGAGAGGTATGCCGCACCCGCTCGAATAGTGAAACTTCTAGTTCTGACAGAAGTTCGCGCACTTCTGTAAAAAATTTTTGAATTCACCCCCTCTAGTTATGGATGTTACTATAGAGAAGAATAGTTTAGCTTTTTAAGAGCTCCATTCATGTAGTATTTTATAAACCATGCAGACGTCGAAAAATCGGCGTCTAGATTCAAGAGAGCGAATATGAAAATAACGATTCCTTATTATTGCACGGGGGAAACTTGAGTAGGAGAAACTTCCTTTTCTGATAAGTATTTTTCTGTTGAAGCTATTTTGCACTTTTCAATCTTTGCTATATCCTTTTTCTTGCATGGGCGGAATACCGTAGACCCGGATTCCACAAAAGGACGAACATATATTTTGTAGGCTTTTATAAGAAGAGTTTGATCAGTCGTGGAAAGAGCCTTAAATATTTGGAATGTGCGCATATGTGCCTTGGCACACATCTTTGTGTAATGTGAAGAAAAATCAAGCGATTCCCTGTTCCAATTCCCTGTCTTTGTCGCTAAGCGCTTCTCCACTCTCCCGTATCAACAGAACTATGCGGTTCAACGTGGGATCACAAACTTGAAAATCGCGCTACTGGAGGCTGCTGTAGCAGATCGCCGTCGTCGCAAAAATCACTCCATACTTTCGATTGTGAATACGAAGGCAAAATTGCAGTCTCAAATTGATCCAAGTGTTTGGAGACGCATTTCTTCTCTCAACCAGAAAATATGCACTCGCTTACGTTGCCAAGAACGCACCCGTCTTGCGAGGAAGCTCGAACATTTGCGAGCAGAAGTCCAACCGCATGCTCGCTCGAATTTCATCAGAATGAATACTGTTCCTCCCAAACGCTTCACTGCTATTGGCACAAACGAAGTCGATGATGATATGGCAGCGGCACTAAGCCTCGGTCCTTCCTTCGCTGTATCTCCAAGGGTTGACAGTTCCACCGTAGACAGAGCTCTATGTGGGCTTCATCAGTTCGCCCACCGACTGCGTTGGAGGCTGCAGACGGGACCGACGGTATTAGATCGACAATCGACCATTGTTTCCTCTATGCCATTTCCAGCGAGAGGGATCAAACTTCCAAAACCATCTTCTGAAGTTGATTCAAGAATAGCCAGTCTGGAAATTGCCATACAGCGAATATATTTGAGCGAAGCAACACAGGCCTACCGTACCAATCTGACACCAAGTGAGCAAAGGGGCATCACAAAGCTTCTGCGTTCCAAAGATAGGCTAAGATACACAGTTGGAGATAAATGCGGCTCCTTCGTAGTCATGCCACAGTCGATGGACAAGAACATCACCAACATAGCACTCTCCGATTCCTCGACATACTGTGAAACTACTATGGCTGCATTTACCAAGGCATGTGACAAAGTAAAACAGGCAATAACAACCGTTGTGAAACCAAGGCTGGGCGCAATCGTTGCCAAACAACTTTTGGATTCGCACCCCATAGTTCCTACGTTTTACAGTTTGGTGAAGACCCATAAACTTTCTACAGCAAGTGATTTGATTGCGACACCTCCAGAAACGATCAAAATTCGTCCAATAATATCATCTTGCGGAGGTCCATCTGATAGACTGAGTTGGTTGCTTGTAAAAGTTTTATCGCCACTACTCCAATTCGTTGGGGCTCACATTGTAAACGTAGAGTCATTTCTAGCCTCGTTATCACAGTGCCAGATCCCATCAACGGCTTACTACGCAAGTTTTGACGTTGCGTCCTTGTACACCAACGTGAACAACGATAACGCCGTTGACGCCGTCATTTCTTTGTACGAGCAACACGAAAGCCAGATCCACAGCATGGGTTTCAATGCGAACGACATCAGAGTCATGCTAAGCGCTACTCTCAGCTGCAACATATTTTGTTTTAACAACAAGATGTATGAGCAGAAGCGAGGACTGGCGATGGGAAACCGAATTGCACCGTTGTTGGCGATCATTTTCATGGATCACATCGAACGCATAACGCTGACGTCTGATATTCTGCTATACAAGCGCTACGTTGATGACGCTTTCGTGATTGGTATTAGCGAAGCTGAGGTCGAAAGAACATTGGGAAGATTGAACGCGGTTGATGACAACATATCCTTTACGATGGAGAAACCCGATGAAGAAGGTTTTCTTCCTTTTCTGAACACGAAGATCAGAATAGTTGATGGTCAGATAGAATGTTCATGGTATAAGAAATCAGCATCACGCAACATCTTAGTGCACTCTAGAAGTGCCCATCCAATCTACGTGAAAGCGAACATGGTGCGGAATTTCTTGAAGACGAAAGAAAAACTGTGCACGACAACGAACTCAACTGTAGAAAGCCATGTCAGTCGCATACTCGAAGAAAATGGGTACCGTCCGGAGTTTCCTAGAACTTGGCTCCCGCACTCAACCATGGATGGACTTCCACTTGTTCTTCCATATGTGGGAGACGCCTCAGCTCGGAGAGTAAATCAGGCTGTTAAGAATTCTCGGCTGCCCATTCGTCTCATATTCCTCACACCACCTACGTTGAAGGACCTCCTCACATCAACGCGCATTTACGAGAACAAATGCCTTGAAGCAAATTGTCGATATTGTACTGAGGAGAAAATTTGCGAACTTCGAGGTACAGTCTATATGATCAGCTGCACTGGATGTGGCGAGAAGTACATCGGCGAAACGATGAGGCCTCTTCGTAGGAGACTTGATGAACACCGAAGAGCTCTAGCCAACCCTGCCTCCTATCCTAGCGAAAGTTTTTCAAGGCATCGGACCCTAAAACACACGACAGAACCACCACCAGCGTTTACGGTTCGAGTCCTACACCGCCATTTAACTAGGACGTTGGAGAGGAAAATAATGGAGGCTAGGGAAATAAGGAGGCATGAGCCAGAAATAAATACGAGAGAGGAGTTAAGAGAAGTGTTACGGCTAATCGCTTGATTCCTTTGACCATATAAGTGCTCTGCCTCTTAGATTACTTACTCACTCTGTAACTGCCAACCTTCAGAGGGGTAAGATGTACAGCCTTCTTGTCGCTAGCGCTCTGCAGACTCAATAAGATTTATGTGTATAGGTTAGCCACACTGTTGGATTTGTAACCATTCATCATCGTCTTTCCTTACGGTGTGTCGCTATTTTATTGCTTGTTTGTGATGATGTTGTATTGTGCTTGAAATGTTAAGGTCTGACGAAGGCATTATATGCCGAAAGCTCATCGGAATAAAAGAGAGAATAAGAGCAGAGCCTTCACGCAACAAAAATAATTAACTGAAAAATCAAGCTTTTGATCATAGTGAAATCCCAAGTCAGTAACAGAGGTAACTGTAGGTACTTCAACAGAATCAGCTTTGTAGGACCCTATTAAATGTGAGCTACCAATCCTGAGGTGATAAGTTTTACCCAGTGAAAGTGGTAATTGCCCTTTCTTGGACCAATCAACCAAACAGTTAATGGCATCTTGTAATTATGATCACTACTCAGACTGCTCCACACTACTGACTCGAGGCGCCCGTTCCTTGTGGTTACCGATTCTTGAGCGCTGGCAGACTACTACCAGAGTATTGAATTCGTCTCCTACAGTTTCCTCACTTGTTGTCTCCGGCGCACTCTTATTGCAGCGTTAAGTTCGCCTCACAGCGATCCTTCACATATGGACACCTACATATCCATTACACCGTCCATTTTTTGTTGCTCTTCATTCTCTAGTCAACTTGACTTCGCTCAATCCTTCGCAACCATCATACCCGTTTCGCATCTCTCACGTGCACAAGTAAGTCGACGCGACACACGGGAAGCTCACCCGCAAGCGATGATAAGGAAATATGTAAAATTCTCCGGCGTGAGACGTGCTTTTATCTGTGTATTCATACTACTCATCCGTACTTCTCCGTTAATTCCCTGTTGAAGTGATTGGCACACATCAGCGTAGGATTATCGACCTGTCGTCAACGAATCAATTTTCCACGAACGCACTTCCTCTGGTGTTCCATTTGCAGAGGAGCTCCAGACATTCGTTACAGGATACCACTGGACAGCCTTATCTGTAGCTATAAGGAACCACGGGAACTGGGGTATCAGTGCGAGTCCAACGACGTGGCCTAGTTGAGAGCACCTAAGCTCACATGAGCGTAGTGCAGCTGGAGTTTGTAAAAATTTGTGGAAAATTAGAGACTGTTGGGAGCAAACAGAGAAAGCGTGCGAAACAGTCCTTTTTGTATCATCGTGAACGAATGAATGAATAAGTGAATGAATGAGTAAATGAATAAGTGGATTAGCATACAATGTTTATAAAGAAAGGTAGTGCAAAAAAAGACTATTCAAGGACTCCTAAGCATTTTTCAGGAAATTTGGGCCATCTCTTTTCTGAGTGGAAACTTGGTCCTGCTGTTGTTCTGTTCATATGTGTATAGAAAGCAATAATTGGTTTTCCAATGTAACCACATCCATTTTCATATGATTTATTAAATATTGATCGGGATAGAAAAAGTTCGTTTCCGAAGATAGTTACAGGAGCAAAAGAGAATTTATGTCCACCTTTACTAATTAACAGACCCTGACAGTTTCACAGTACTTGTCCTCCCACGCAGCTCGAGAAATATGTAATTGAAACTCATATAATCAAGGAGATTAACAGGATTGCGACAGTGGAAGCCGTAGTTCATTCGGAGGACATGGAGTGAAAAGATGTGCCGATCAATAGCTATAAATACATACAACATGGACCCGGACGAACCAGTGTGAAATGAGACCAAATATGGAGTGAGTAAAAATCATATATACAGATGTACAAAGTGTCTCTGTGTCATTACCGTATGGCTTAGAACAGTGGTAGTGCAAATTTTGCCCAACTTCCTAGACATGTTTCACTATAATACATTGTGGTACAAATGTAAAATTCCAGACATGTTTTACTACAGTGATTCATATTACTGCATTGCTCTATTAATACATCTCAGGAAGAAAGTTGTATGTGTATCCAGGTAGATGACATTATTTGCAGAAATTAAGCTAGGTTGAATGAACTCAAACTGCAGACGGAGCCTTGTATGAGGAATTGCGACGCACGGAGGCAAACGACCTCCTCAGGCTGCTCGACTTCTCCAGCGATCCCGCTCGCAACACGGTGGTCTCAGAGTCGCGTCGTGTCAATCCCAGGAACTTCCGCGCGAACCGACGATAGGGACTCACGTAGTAGATCGTGACGACCGGATCGAGTAGAGCGGCTGAAAACGGCAATGTGTTGGATTGTGTGATATAATCGATTACCAACATACACACAAACAGCGAGTTTTACTCTATAGTGAATGGGGTAGGGGCCAAAAATCGATGAAACCGATTTCGGAGAAAACGGTAAAAGATCCTGACGTTGCACTGGAGGTCACAATTCTGAGTCGAACAGTATAGGTTTCATGTCTATTCGTCGGTTAGATCGTGGGATATAAGCGATTACCAACAAACACACAAACAGATGAGTTTTACTCTATAGTGATGAAGATAACTGGCTCGTTAGAGCTCCATCATTTATATAAAAAAACTCCACAGCATTTCTTTTCCGGACTAGGATTCATGAGCATCGGCATCTCGTGCATATCATTCCTCATGGATCCTCATATCAATAGTAACCCACCTTCCAAGGGACTTCTTCCATTCATCAGCGAAAATGCCCAACTACGAGCAAAAGCAAATTATATCCATAAGTCGGTTAGAGAAGGGGCGGGGGGGGGGGG
>JARK01000027.1:135140-148972 GCA_000688135.1 Ancylostoma ceylanicum
GGGGGGGGGGGGGGGGGAGGTGAGGAAAAAGTAGCAGCTCTGCCACCCCGTGGAGCCGGATGGAATAACAAAAACAAAAGAAGGTATTGGTTTCAATACTGAACAATTAATAAAACAATATTTCAAAAAAATAACAGGAATAAACAATTAAAAATAAACTGACACGAAATTATTAAAAATTTCGCGAGGATTTTCGAAAATTTGGCAACCCATTCGTGGCTGAGGAGGCGCCCCACCCCCCCCCCCCCCNATTATTAAAAATTTCGCGAGGATTTTCGAAAATTTGGCAACCCATTCGTGGCTGAGGAGGCGCCCCCCCCCCCCCCCCCCCTATGCATCCGCCAGTGATCCTGAGATATAGCGTTGTTTTCACTGCATATTTACCAATCTTCGTAGCTTTCATTTGCAACGTAATTACTGGGGAGCTGTCTTTGGCTGCCGAATACGTGAGCTGTGAAATCACTGCTGGATATTGCCTACCCGAGCTATTCTATGCGAGAAAACAACCTGCTGAAAATCCGTGATCCACAAAGTACGCAATTACGGATTAATGCACTTGTGTGGACGTCAAAATGACGCAGCACGTGTTGTAACAGGAACCAGCGGCGCTACTACTACGATATTCAACAACAATTAGTGGAATACGATAACAAGAACGAAAGAGCACTCGAGCGTAAACTAGATTTCCGGAATCAAAAATCTTTCCCTCAACTTCACGCTATTGAATGGGCGATAAGAAGTGTGATCCTGGCATTAACGAGGTTACGGTAAGTGGCTTTTATGTAAGATACGTGAGAATGGCTGCAATTAGTCACAAACTGTGCACAAATTGTCGTCAAGCAACGAAAGGCGAGACTTTCTTTCGGGAAAAAATTGTGATGGAAGAAAATGTCGTGGTGATATCATTATTAAAGGGCATGGCTGCTTGCTAAAGCTCCAAAGAACGATGGCTCTACTTAATTAACCCGTCCTTCGACTTACTGCGAACTTCATCTCGTGAATGCTCATTATTATGCGATGATTGGAATTGCCCTGTCTCGGACCAAAGGATGGAAAGAATTCTTTGGACTTCAGGTGGAATTTTCTTTGGAAAGATGGTCTATTCTCACTTTTCTGGAGGTGTTGAGAGGACAGTCTCATGTTTTATCTCTATCTTTATGTGTAGGGATGTACGAAGCTAACTATTATAGTACTATACAAGAAAAACGTACAATCTTACAAAGTGATACAATACAAAATAGGGATTGACATGTGTTTTAATGCGAAACCACTGAACGAGCCGCTAATTTTTTGAAAGACTACAGTGACATTGACAGCACATTACCTCCAAGACCGAATTGAAAGCGGAGGCTACTCTTCGAGAGAAATATTTGGATCTAACCTGAATTTTTGCTACCGAAACCCACAGCTTGAAATGAGCACCCCTTGTTCTGGAGGGAGTGAGATCGAAGAAATCTCTAGGTTCGACTGACACTTCTCCTTTAAGGACTTTGAATGCCATAATCAAGTCATTCTTTGGCTTTCTGCCGTGGAGACTAGGTAATCCGAGCTGCTTACGCCTCTCATAGCGATTTGGAATGAGCCTGTAACTGACAGTGCTGCATCGGACCATAAGTTTAGGAGTGAAGCTATTTTGGACGCTTTCCAACAAACCAATGTCTTTTTTCGCGAATGGACTGAAGACTGTGGTGCCACATTCAACGGCAGAACGAACATATGTTTTAAAAGCTTTTGTAAGTATCTAGAACACACTCGGTACCGTTAGGTAGCAAGGCTTTCAAGAAACTTGTTTGGTAATGTCTTACTTCCTGATGCTCAGACGTCTTATATCGTAAAACTCTGTTGTTAATAATGGTACAAATGTATTTGTGGTTGAGTGTGAGTGTGGTATTAATTCCATGCACACGTTCTGCACCATTGGTTTTTTTTATTCTGTTTTATATCGGACATAGGGTTGCCTATGTAATAAACATACATACATCTGTGGGATCTTTGTCCTTAAAGCCTTGAAGATCCTGTACGTTCGATGGTGCGCCTAAGATGCTATCATTCTACAGTGAGAGGCGAATTTTAGTTTATCAATGCTTAGTTATCCATGTCTTTGACCTTTTTGTTCATCTTTTTGCTATGCTGGAAGGTTCAACCCATGGTAACAGAAACTATTGAACATCAAAACTCGTTTCAACTCCATTTGAGAAAGTGACGTGGCATTTACAGAGTGGCGCATAATTACTGTCTCACAATAAAAACAGCACGGAAAGTGTATGAAGAGACATTATGTGAAGGCCTTCTCAGGAATAAATCGCTACCATTTAGGGAACCAAAAACCACTAGTTTCCCTCCATGTTCCTTCCTTTGGCTCAGGTCACAGCCCACAAATGCTAAAGGTATAACTTCACTGTGGCGGGCGTGACGCCTATCTTTATCGAGGGGAGCTGCTTGCGAGTGACCAGGTCCACAATCCTCAGAATTCTAAGGCACATGGGGGAGTTGTGCGGATTCTGGAGCACCTAATGAGATTTCTTCTCGGGACTGCCATTCGGATTTGGCAGCGGTTTTCGTAAAAAAGGAGAATTTTTCATATTTTCGTAGAGATGAACGTAAACATCCTCAAGATCGTTTACAGTGCTATGCTGCATGATTAAATATTTTCATGGAATACAGACTCTTATAGAAACAGTTATGGGATCATTCGGCTTATCGGATTCGAGCGCTTGCCCATCGAAACAAAAATCCCTTATTATTGGAGCCTTGCCAACGTGCTTGTTGTCACCATTATCTTCGAGTGCTTGGCCATTTCTCCTGACTAGAGCCTTCCCGAGCTCTCGGTTTGACCTAGGTTGGAAGAGAAAAGCTAAAGATCATTGTGAAAAAGCGGGCCAACAACCAATCTCTAGCGATTTCACTGGAGAAATGCTCGGAAGGTTGTTCCGCAGAATCACGAACGCGCCACAGTGATGGAATATGATGGGATATCTCAATCGTGTGAAGGCTGTAATCAACGCTAAAGGAGAAGACAGCAAGTGACACCAATGTTTTATGTCTTAACATAAGGTAATTAATAGTTCCTAGAGAGGCCATCTGTGCTTTTCTACGTTTTCTGTGCGCTTTTTCTGTATTACGTGGCAGCAGTTATGCGCCACTTTGTACGCCACGGAAAATAACCAAGGAAGGCAAAGAGCATCATGCCAGCCAAAAATTAAGGAATGCCTACTGTAAAAATCACAGCCCTGAGTAGTGAAGTAAGGTAAAGTATGTCTGCTCTCTCAGTGAAATGTTATGTAGCCTTAATACCGCCAAAAACAAGAAGTGCATCGGGAAAAATTTCACATACAGATCCCAAATCAGGCGTTAAAGTCTTGCAATGAGTTTCACTAGTTGTTTTTGAAACATTTTCCTACTGCGTGTATCCTGAAATTATTGTGACCAACGAAATCAGCGAAAGGTGGCTATCTCCGCGACATCCAGCACATCTTTGCACTTATGATGAAGCATCGCCCGACTGTCTCGTCAGCTTGGCCTTAAGCATGAACATTGTCTATGAGCTGAGCACATGATGAAAAGATGAGATCATGTGCCGCCCCCACCCCCCACGTCTGTGCTCTAGAAAAATTTGCGGCGTTATCAGAAATTATATAGGAGGATTTATATAGGAGGACATATTCTAGTAGGTTCCTTTCGTTGGCTCCGTTGACTCTGACAGTACTTTTTTTGACTCCAATGATCCTATCCTCCTTCACTCCATGAATTCCACAGCACATGAAAAATCTGCAGATAGAAATGCTGTTTTTTTTAAGGGAAAATCTCAAGTATGAGCTGAGTTACACACCTTGGAATGCCCATCTCAAAAACGGCCATTACTTCTGGAACGAACTAGTAGTAACATACGCATTTGGATTGATTTGTCGTTGCTTATGTTTTCATGCTGCTCAGCTCTAAAAAGAATCTATTCCTCTCGAGAGATTGTTTTCTGTCACTTTCGAATGTTTATTTTCCTTTCAAATTGTTTGTTTAGTTGTATTCATTACTTCTAGCTCATATCTTGGCATGCCCTAGGGGCGCATCTGAATAAGTAAATAAATAAATGCCGAACAGCACTTGCTCATTTGCCCTTAGCTTTTAATGTTATCCCATCATTCTGAAGTTTTTCTCTTTTGAGCGTTAGGCTTGTGAAAGAATTTTAAGTTATTAATGGAATGGCAGGATTATCAAACTATTTTCTTAGGTTGGTGCAAAAACACTGCGTAGATTCTTGCTGTATAACCTTTGGAGCAGAAAACTTTCGGTTCTTCTTATCACTAATATGAGGAGCTGTATGTCGTTTTGCAGCGGATCTTATGGCCTTTTCAAATACTCTACCTATCTTGAACAAAATTTTCAACATTTGCAAATATTCAATTTTGCAACTAAGGCCAAAATAACAATGAACATCGATGCGGGAAGTCGTAAAACGAGAGGAAGACCCCAAACGCGGTGGCCAGGCAGGACTGAAGATGATGTGGTTACTAAAGATCAGTATGGATAATGTGTCATCGAAGGAAATGGCGCAATCGCATGAGAAACGCCGACCAAACCATGTGAAGCAGGCTAGGAAGAAGAAGAAAGGGAAGGAAGGAAGGATGATAAAACAGAATTTCCGCCGAATTCACTTCTGAGCACTGAAACTTGGCTGAATCACGCCGAAGATCGAACCAAGTGAGAAGACCGGCTATTTCGAAGGCTGGGAGAGGTCCGACTTGCAAGGCATGCTCCAGGAGAGAGCACCGCCCCTTCTCCTAAAAGAACAGTCCTCGAAAGGAAGTGTCAATGTTTGTAGCCTTTCACATACACATTTCTTGGATATTATTTGCTTTGCTTTTCCGCCCACTATTTGCTCGTTTTCTTTCCGCATGTGTGGTAATTTTGCATGGTGACAATAACGAGTGAAGAGGAAAATTGCAGGAATGCCCGTGGTGGAGAATTTATGACGGGCGGTGTCTTATTATATAGTTGCTTTCACAGTTCACTCCGTTTGTCCACCGAGAGCGGTCGGCTCCAAGACAGCTATTCGACCACGAGGATCAACAGGCGAGTTCCCGAGAGGAAAACCGACGCAAAAATGGGGAAGACTTCAACCCAAACCGTATTGGGCACACGCGGGTTGTATGCCTACATGTTCGGCTTTATGTAACAAACAGGCTGAGTGGTAATGACCAACGGGAGCAAAGAAAAGCCGAAGGCTCGATGTCTGGAGGAAATTGGAAGATTTCGACGAAAGGAAATAAAGGAATTCGACGAAACTTGGACCACTCTGTTCGTTTGATGCACGAACAGATCTGATGAGCTTTTCGCGGAAGATGCCAGATATATTCTGTGCTATCGCGATAAGCAGAAATGAACAGAGAATAAAGGAGCGTTCATTACAAAGCTTCCAATTTGCTGATAGTAAGCTTTGTGAAATAGCCTTATTCTCAAAGGTTGGACTCCATTGTCTTTTTTTTGAAGACTTCCATACTGTGAGTTAGCCTTATTCTCTAAGGTGTGTTTTTCGAAGATTTCTAATCTACTTACTGATCTTCTATTTTGGGGTGGTGGGATTTGCGTTGCTCCGGTGGGACACACAAGACGCCCAAAAGAAAAACATCTCTTTGGGATTATCGCGGATAACGGCTGATGGGATGTGAATAACAGCAAGCATGGATGCTGAGAGCACTTCACAGGAGGAATGAAAGAAGCTGAGGAGAAAAATGAGCGCTTCTAGGTGTATTATGACTTTTATCATCAGGAAAGGAAGATTGGCTATTACGAGTTGAGGAAGATTGGCTATTACGAGTTGAGCTAAGTATGTAAATTTGAGATCAAGTAGGTTACATTATTGCCTCCTGAAAGAAATAGTTCGCAAGGTAAGTCGTACACAGCTCTAAGGGGGGGGGGGGAGGTAGTGTAGCCAAATGCATCATGGAGGTTACCCAGGGTAACGCGTTGACATACCGTAAATTTACATGTAGTTAAAACAAGCGTCAACACATTTGCCCTGTGTAATCTAAATGACTCTTCCTGGCCTGGTTACAAAATATGACACGTCGCTGCCATCATCTTCTCAAAGAATGTACGTCACACCGTGAGTTTATGTTATCTGCACTAAGGTTCCCAATATCTTAATGGATTTAATCCAGGAACTTCTTCAAGTCGCCCTGTCAGCTTAGGACGAACGTGGCAATAATGCTCTAGTTCTCCTACGGTGTTACTTATATGCGCTATATCATATGGAAAAAGGGCGTTTCGAGCACAGATGAAAACCCTGGATTAGAGGAGCATACTAAGGATCTTCTGGAAAATACTGAATCTTCTCGAAGTTCTGGAATGGATGACGGAGTGCAAAGAAACTAAAGCACTCTAAACTTATGTTTTCCTTACGAAGCCATTGTCTTCTGTTACTGTTTCAGAAGAAGCCAACATCAACACAAACAGCAAGGGATCAGAGCTCATTGAAATGTCCTTGCAGAAGACCTTGAAGCAGATTGAAAATGAGAGAATCTGTCGAGAAAGATGCGATCACAGCCCCGTTTTCATTGAAAGAAGGGATGCTCCTCGTTTAGTGACAGTGATCCAGCTTTGTTTTCCCGAGTCGCGATATTCCCCTCTCAGGCTTTATAATTATAGATCTGGCTCTGCTAGTCTTTTAGATTTTGCAAAATGCAGGCGGTTAAGTTGGTTGCTCGATTTGCTAGTAATGGATTTTTTTAGCAGCCGAAACAGTTCCGAACATCTTGAAGGGGAGCATACAAGACAGTGAACATTAAATACACAACGCAACAAATGCTGGAAACTAGTAATAGATCAAAGAAATAGGTAACTCACCACAGCTGACCGGCCGACTCAAATGTTAGTATGGATCCTGGATCTTTGTGAAATAGAACTAGGCCTGTCCGCGTTTTAGTATAGTCCTTAAGCGCCATCAGTAGAAAGTTTTCGAGAGCGCAGAGCATGCGGCGAGTGCGTGGTGCGTCCCGCTTGTAACAGCGATCCGGCGTCCTCGCTCAGCCGTTCGAGGATGGCCTTCAGGATTAGGCTCAGGTGAGCGTTTGTCTCTTCTTCTTCCTTCTATGGCGCTACCCTTTTCTCCATCCCCCTACATTTGGAGTGCTTCTTCGCTGCATACGAGCTAGTTCGACGAAAGAGATCCAGTCTTCGTTCCAGTTCAGAAGCCATACAATTCTAGTCTCTAGGAGTGACTACAAGGAAGCCAGCGATGATAAAGTTTTACGAATTCGCACGAAGTGGATCAAACCCAGGAAATCAAATACCAAGATTGAAAAGGCGCCGTGTGAGCACTGCATGAATTCTCCTTTCTGGAGTAGGAGCAGCATCAAATGCATCCAAGATGATACGACGGGCGCTCAGCGTCCTCGTCTCCCAAGGCGGTGTTGGCGGATAATGTCACGTTGGGGATTGACGATATTCTGAAGCAGAGATCTTTTCATAGTTCATAATCCGTATAAGGATGAAGGACGAAGGTGGGTGTAGACGTATAGAACGTAAGAGGATATGTTTAATGTTATTCACTTTCAACACTATGTAAACTGTTCTCAAAAATCCTCAGAAAAACTCAAAAATTGTCCTAAAGAAGTGCTTAAAAGAATTTGCAGAGTTTTAATATTCAAGTGGAAAAACCTATGAAATCAAGTGAGTGCACGAGTCAGACGGATATGGTTACAAGAAACAGGTGAATTCAGAAATGTAGAGAAATAAGACTACGTAAGCATACGTCCAGCACTCCATTGCTAAATCATGTTTACACAGCGGTGTATATCTCCCTTATTGCTGCACATGTGACTAAACAGGTGTAGACAAGTCACATAAACGAGCTGTGGCAGGATTTATGTCGGTTACCGTGCAGGAATGGCTTGATTGCGGGGAAGCTGTATTTCTGATTAGCTGGCAGCTGCAATATGAAATTTATCACGACATCGTCTGCTAATATTAGATCCTCGTGCAGCGGATGTCCTCGTTTTGTAATTAGCCTTGCACGGGGAAAAATTGGATCAGAACATGGTTGAGAAAAACTACGTTTTGTAACTTCATTAAACTTTTTTAAAATCTTACATCCCCACTTGTTTACGAGCTAAAAGTGTTTAGAAGCAGACTGCCGATACAGTAAAGAGGATAAAATCTGTGAACTTCGTGGCACATTGTATAATACATGATAAGCTGTGTTGAATGGAGCGAAACGTACATTGGCTAGACAGCTTTTCCATTATAATTTCCGAAAAAAAAAACCCTTTGCACTAGTCCACACAAGACATATCTCACACTGAGAGTTTACTATCAGCTGCGAACGCATGCAAATAGAAGATGTTTCTATTGCGATAAAAGGATAAAACGAAGACGACACACCCTTCCAAAGTCCGATTCCAAATGTGTACGATCCTGCTTAAAATTTTCTTATAACAGTTTTAGATCAAAACACTAAAAGCAAAATAAATCTTCTTATTCTTGACAAGATTGTGAAATGTCTTTGAAATAGCAGGCATCTAAAAAGCTCACAGTACGGTCAGTTAAGGAGCTCACGGTACGGTCAGTTTTGCAGCAGCTGCTTATTTCCACTGAACGTGGTGATGATAAAAGTATTAAGTACTCCATATAAAATGACCTACATGCCACAGTTCTCAAGGAACCACCAAGTCCCTCTATTATAGGACATTTCTTCTTTCTAACATATGCCTTTGGTTCAGTTGGGAGGCGGACATCTTGAACAGCAGTGACCTACATTCTGAATATAGGGCATAGCTGGGTCAGTGCCCCAGATTCGATTGCCCTACTTTCTCTGCCTGCCCCATAATTACAATGGTGCAGCCAAGAGGTCATCAGAAAAGCAACGGTTCCTTCTAATGCAATAGTTTCGTCCGCGTTCGAGATAAAATAATAGAAAATAATTTATTTTTTTATTTTCATTCAATGCACATGAAGTGCGCCAAGTAACAAACAGAGGCGTAAATTACAGCAAGGTACAGTTGGTTAAAAAAAAACGGAATGAAAAAGCAAACATTTGCGACAACTGAAGAAGATTTAGCATTTGTAATGATAATTATTGTTATCTCTATTTGAGTATGAATTGAACAAGACAGCACTTACACTTGCTAATAATGTCTGATCTTTTACCTTCTCAAATGTGGCCGAAAATCCTGGAAGGAACACTAGCTGTAGTGCTGACCCCTTGGCTGTCCAACAGTATTTAGTGGAGCAGTCAAAAAAATTAGGGCAACTGAGTCTGTGGCAGTGACCCATATATGCCCTATATTCAGGAAAATGTAGGACACTGCTGTTCAAGATGTCACGCACCCGGTTCAGTTTTTACTACGCCGTTGGATGCCCCATGTTTCCCCAGCTCGTTCATCGTCATCTCGTTTACAAATGCTTCTCATCTTTTGAATTTGGCGTCCACCCGCTTGGCCCGGATTTTACAAAAATTGTCATAAGCGTTGCTATGCTTTATACATCTCTCTCAGCGATACAAGCAAGACAAAACTCCATTTTATTAAGCAATGTCCACTCATCACTAAAACTAATTCACTTTTCAGGAAGATTTCGCAACAGTATTTATTAGAGGGATTAAAGTGAATTGTGCCGCAAGCTAAGCACTGACAGGCAATGCTTTTACTGAAAATCCACTTCGCTTGTTTTTTCGTCATGTTAAGCTCCAGGAACGCAGATCGAAGTCTGATTCAGCTGTGCGCAGCCTAGCTGCTAGCATTTATATGGTTTGTCTCAGAACTCTCGACCCGCCTCCAGAACTATATATGCTTTCGTTTCTGAGAAGTTTCATGACCATTACTTGGTCAAAGTTGAAGACTGTATCGTTCTGGAAATGCTTCCCTAGTCACAGCTTCTGTATGCTTGCAACACCACTACCTGGCCAAATACAGAGCTAGCACCAAAACTGGCTTTTCCCCTATTACGGCGGAAAAAGTGTCTAGAAAATAGAAGAGCACAACAACCATGTTTTGCCTCATGGCACAATGTCGTCTGCAGAAACGATGAAAAAAGGATAATCGAGGAAGTATTTTGCGAATGCAGATAGAGCAGATCTTCTTCTTCATGATTTATTTAAGCTTGTCTATCTCGCTTCTGAAATAAGGGATTTATGAACTTCCAAGCATTCATCACTAGGTTGCGGCCAATTATTAGGTTGAGGAATTATAAATGTCTGTTTAACTCATGTACAGAAATCACTGCAGAAACAACAGTTGAGCAGCCCAATCCAAGATCTATTCTCCAGACTAATCCTTGACTATTCTACTACTTCCCCACAAGGTGTCAGCGCTTTCTTCCCAGAACTCGCTGCGCCGATAGACGCAGTAACGAGTCACCTAAATTTTAAGCTCAGCACGGTTCCTTACGTTTTTCTCTGCCAAAGAACGCTGCCTCGATAGGGACAAGTGGTATTCTGATAGTGCCAATACTGCGCTATGAGGCGGTTGAGAGAGGGATTCTATCTGTTAGTTCTTGGTTTTCTACTGAAGCATTTTCGCAATGAGCTGTAGGGACCATGTCAAGGATAAGTTTTGTAGTCGCTGTATCGACACTATATTGATGAGGTGCCTAGTTCACGGTGTTCTATTCTTCTGCAGGAAGACCTGCTGTGAACTCCTGTACAGAATTTGTCATCAGTGAACGGAACAATCCTTCCATATTTTACCTCAAACACAGTATCACCTTTCGTTCGCGACGATCGACGACGACGATTTCGGGGTCGGAATGGGCTGCTCACCGTCGTCAAGCCAGTGTGCTTTTTTGCCTGCATGTTCAGGAGACACCCTTCTGTAATCCGACATTGGGACGACTTGGAAGAATTTGCGATTCTTCGAGGTGCGGGGAAGGATTTGGCTGATGGCGGGTCGCGCACTTAGAAGGACAGCATTGAGTGGAGGCAGCATCAATTAAAACATAATTTTTCTGATACAAGAAATCAGATGAAACCAAACAATTCATATATATTCTGAAGCGCCGTGAAGTGCTCCTTCAGGAGAACAGAAAATCCCTGCTGAAAACGGTGACATTGACAAAATATTAGAACAAGGTAAAATGTGTGCGGTAGACATTCATAATTCCTCAACCTAATATTCTGAGACAACCTAATATAACCATCCTGATAGCCAGATGTCCTTCGTTGTACACTGCTCTCGAAGAAAGCGTTCCGCCCCAACTTTGTCTTAGGTGAAAAGAAGACTTTGACGTGCTGACTTATGCTCATGTCACAAAACTATAACGACGTGATTTCAGTAAGTACGCGGCTGTTACGATCATTCTGGCTATCACCAAGAAACCTATCGCAGTAATTTCCATGCGCTGACCATAAAACTCATACTCATTTTATACCAGAAAACTGTATTAGCATGCTCACGGCAAGTGCACGACTGCACGGTGACTTAGACAACCTTTCGAAGCTTAACTCATTCTCAGTAATTTGATGCGCTGATCACGTCTCTAGTCACATTCTGCAGCCTTGTCTAAAAACTCTATACTATAATACTTTCCTAAGCGAGAACATATGGTAACGTATGATTCAAAACGCCGATATTTACATTGAGTACTATCCGAAAAGTTGGTGGCGGAAAGAAGCTTGTCGAAAGTTGTGGAACTCTTGGCATGGAAGAAAAGTATCCCGTAACACCGCATATCCGTCAGTGGAGAAGATCGGGGCTCCGGATACCAACTTAGTAGGTAGTAACTGCAACTTTCGTGGCGTTATGACACGAAATGAGTGTCATTCTTGTGATCACAAATAACATCCTCATTTTCTCTTTTTCCACTTCCTCTCAATTTGAGCAAATTTTGTTCGAAATTTTTGTTGAGATCTTTGAAGCAACCATAGACGATTAGTGCAATTTGCTTCATCGATACAGTTACCCTTTCGCATAAATTTTATTTTTGAAATAACAACCGGTGTCTGAGTTCCGTCAGTGCACAGGTCCTTGATCATAGATTGAATCGTTTGTCATACAAGTCTACTACCAAAGACCAGAGATGAGAATTTTCTCTGCTTCGTAAAGCAAACAAGCTGATACAACAGAATGTCATTCCTTCTATCTTCAATGAATTTTCTTTCCATGGATGGACCTTGTAATACAAAACATTCCGACAGTGCTATGTAAAAATCACCACGAGTCACAAAATTCATAGGAGATGGAGCCAAGAACATAAGAAAGTTCGAAATTCTCAGTTCTGTATGGTTTAGAGAGCTTATGACGAAACGTCTCAATAAGGAAACATACATATTGAATATAAGTGGAGAAACAACAGAAACACGAAAGAGACTGTTTGAGAAGTGAAGGTACCATTTTTGGTCGCCATCTTGGAAAAGTGTTGTGTTGCCAGTTTTAGAGCCGATGATTAGCCATTACTAGTAGACTGCCGCTCATCGTTGAGGAACGAGTTTGTCAAAGGCACTTGAGTCAACTCTGCAACGGTATTTCAAGGCATCATAGATGAGCAGCAAAGAAGAGCTTTTGATCAGTTAAAATTTTAAGTTGTCTTCTTAGCATTTAAGGACAAAATGTAATGTCTAGTAAATGTATTTGAGTTATTTTGCAGTAAGAACACCTGCAAACTTAGAGTATTTTTCGCCTCCTAACTGCAATGGACAGCTTTGAAATCTATGTCAGCTGTGGAGCGAGATTTGCTGTACAAGCCTGTTAGCTAAGACTGTGGATTTCTCTCTGAACTCACATCGTGGAGACCCATTCCAGTGTTTTTGTAGAAGGTGCATTTCAGTGTTGATAAAAGGTTACGGATAGAACTGTCTGGACTGGTTGTGAACATCTTGAAGAAGTAGGCATGACTATTTTTGTTCAGTCTAAAAATAGACTAGGGCTGACCCAACAGGTTAGTACACTCCCAACATTGCAGAGTCGATACAGTAACTGGTCACGCTATTCATCGATGATTTGTGTAGTTAACCATTATGGAAGTTGTTGACCAAGACCATGGATCGGAAGCTATCTAGAAATACTTACTCTTTCGGGAAAGTCACACGGAACGCTGGAAAAGAGTTGCTAGTCGCCTTAGGGAATTTTACTAATGAGAGCAGCTAAGAGAATATACAGGAACATCTGTGTGCTTGCAACGGAAAATAGAAGTGATTAGTTGTTCGGTGTCAATTTTGCAATAATTCTTCAGGTTGTGGCGAAGGAGGCCCACCATTTTCATTGCCTTCTTTTCAATCTAGTTTTTTTCAATACTATTGACAATTACTTACTTGTGTCACCACTAGTGACAAGATCTCCAGCGGTAACAGTAGGGTCTGTCGGCAGCAGCTTCCAATGAGTGGTTCTTTCACAGCTCCACCAAACATCGACCACTGCCTTCTAAGGAGGTTGTTCTCGATTCGACGACAGAATCCAATACTGCCGACATATGTGCTATTTCCATTTCCTCATTCTCATGTGATTCACATAAGGAGCTCATTTCTCTTCACTGGTAACTCCTCTGTAGAACCGAGCGAATGTCCAAAAGCCTATAAAAATTACGTTCACAACCGCTGAAACTTCAATGAGACAATCATTCTTTGTCAAATGAGCTGGCTTAAAGGTATGATGAGCAAGAGGTAACCCACTACCAGTGGTAGACGCAGGGGGGTGGGAAAGGGCCGCCAAATTTTTGAAATTACTTTACAACACATGTAGAAATCTTGTATTAGTTTGTTTTTATTTGTTTATTTTTACTATTATTTCTAAAATAGTGACTGTTTATTATTTACTTTTCAAATTAACATTTTATTAATTCTATTTTCCGTCTGGGTCCCCAAAACGGCCGAGACCCCAATTTTTCTCCCACGCCCCCCCCCCCCCCTT